>ML119836.1:0-29159 GCA_003788565.2 Ascobolus immersus RN42
CGTCAACTTATTTCTCGAGTCAGCAGGACCTTCACGATCTCTTCAGTTGTCGACGGTGCTTTCGATGAGACATGGCCAGTCATCACACAAACGCTGCAAAGGATCCAAGCCATATGCCCTATGACCTTCAACCGGATCGTTTACTCAAAGTCAAAACTTGAGGAACGTGGCATGTCAATCGAGGCGGTCAAGGCAGGTAGGAAAGAGGCAGAAGAATCCAAAACAGGAATCCTACAGTTCGCGTCACTGAGCAGTCCACTAGTGGAAAGGGAAAGAGATGAACGCATATTCCCAGCGTTTCTCAAGGCGGACGAGAGAGGAGCATGGCTGCGTACAGCTCTTATAAATGCAGTGCAGGACTATCCGGACTTTCGGCTTTCTCACCGATACATGCCATTCAGAGTCTCATACTACAAGCGCTTGTCATTCATATCCCAACGTCGGGGTGGTTACGAACAGGAAACAGTTGTCAAGGTCGGTCGATTCTACGCCTACATCAAGAATCAGCAAGAAATCACCAAGCAAAACACCACCAATAGCGACCACACTGTTCTGGGACAATTAGAAGGCCTGTTACAGTTCAACGAAGGTCCTGTTCCATTATTCTTTGCAGTCTTCAAAAAACTCGAAGTTATCGGTAACGATCGCGTCATCAAGCAGGCCACCGTGCATCGCTCTGTTCGTGGCTCAGAGCCAGATTACGACAAATATACTGCTGGATTCGAACTTGTCGAAGTGGAAAGGATTGTTCACGGCAATGAGCATGTCATGCCCTACAAAGGCCTCGACCCAGCAGACAACGACATTTCAACTTCCATCAACACCGAAACACAGCAGCTCTGGTGGAGGAGTCCGTGGTATACGAAATCATACTGAGCATTGAGAATGTATGATCATCGGTCGGTCAAGACTCGGAAATAGGACGTCAAACGATGATTGTGACAGTGGTGGACGACAAATACTTAAGTACATGTTCGAGACTGAAAGGTGGTGCTTGCAGAGTGGCCGAGGGTAGAATAGTAGTAGTGTTATGGGTCTGGTCATGGGTTCGATGCACTTGGGAATTTTATCTAATGCATGGTTAGAAGTAAAACCATGGGAAGTCGACTAGCATGTGTTAGAATTGACACGATAATGTTTTACTGTTGTGTGCAATCTTAAAATATGTGTCAAACTACCATAGGCGATAACGGTCGATGCGTGAATTCTACCGGCGGTAAAGTCCCTCCACATACGGGCGAAATTGCAAGCAAGTGTACATGGAACACATATGAGTTTTTCACACTGACATTTCAAGAACCTCGTAAAGTGAGAACAGACGTGTCGCCCTTAATTACATGTTCACAAGAGCATCGTGGCATTGCGTGTTTGAGACCGTGTCTAACCACAAGTCAAGCGCCAAGTTCAATAACTCGCTTACGTCCACTCACATGTTTACACACGCGTCCGCGCTTACGTGAATCAAGAATGCCATGGCCATACCCGCCGCTCACCGCGCGCGAAATCGGAGACACGAGTTCAAACACATTTGAGGTCACAGGTCTTAACGCGCCGCTCAAAAAGTTGACGTCCAATTTTTCATTACCGAATTCTTATATGTTCCCACACTAAACCACGCAGTCAGCGCACCCGGCCTTTTCCTACAGTAGGATCTACTTAAGGAGACTTACTAAGTACTTACTTAGTACTTAAGGATACTACCCGTTGTTTCCTAAATCAGTTGCCTTAAGGTGTCCCTCTTTCAGCTTCTTTCAGGTTGCCATGAGCATAAAGGTTTGAATCTAAATATTTACCTCCGGCTATTGCTATTGATGCTACTCGATCACTGTGACGTTGAAGAATATGAGACATCTAAGTAGTCGTTCTGTAAGATAAGCGAGCCATAGAATAAATTATGCATGAGCAAGCTACACGGAATCAGAGGACTATACAAGACAGACCGAACCTGTACATGTGGCACAATCTTTCACGGTCACGTACGAGAGTCTAATCCGACGGCTGTAGAATTCTACGAACGAGAGGCTTCACGAGTTGTGTATGATGTTAGCACATCTATACCATTGCCTATTCACGGTGACTAGAGCGTATTTCAGAGAAAGCAAGAGTATACGCATAGGCGAGTATTCCTTCTAGCATACCGGGCTCCTACTATACTTTCTACCGGTGCAGTTTTATCGAAGAACAAATCAAGCATTCTGGTACTACGTCAAACCACAATTAAGAGGACACGACTGCTATACGGGGACGGTACCAGCAAACAAAGATATAACTCAAGAACCAGAAAACCAGAACGATGAGAAACATATCATACATCCTAAACGATAACCGAAACCAAGGGAGCCAGGAGTACAACTATAAGTACTCCCCGCCCCCCAAACGCCAACCCACACAAACCCCCCTACCTCCTCCTCATAATCCCCACGGCATGCAGCCCCCACAACGTCACACTAGCAATAGTGTACCACTTCGCCACACTCCTCCCCAGCCCAATCAACAGCTCCAAATCCCGGCCAAAATCATAATCCAGCACCTTCTCCAGCCCAGCTGTCGGTGCCGCTCTTCTCATCAACTTATCCCAAGACACTCTACGCTTCTCGGCAGCCTCAACCTGCTTGGTCGTTGCTGAGGTAATTACCTTGCCTGGTGTGAGCTCGGCGGTGAGTTGGTTGGTGGTGACGGTGGCGTAGAAGTCTGCTCCTTCGGGGAGGGAGAAGAGGGCGGGGGCGGCGTTGATGGTGGTGATTTCTAAGAAGAGGAGTTAGTTAGGCACATGCATGGGGGGTGGCTTGAGGGAGGACGGACGGCCGTTGTTGACTTCCATGAGGTTGCCGAGGATGTCGATTTCCAGGGCGCGGACGCCTTTGACTCGACAGTATATCTCTGTTGTGGTGTCATCGTCGGCGGGCTTGGTGATGGGGGTGGTGGTCATGGTTGGTGCGTTAGCGGTTTTATGTGGTGATTCGGACATTGTAAAGTTTAGTTGTTTTGAGTGGAGATTTTGCCTTGAGGCGTCGAGAGTGGAGATGTTGACTTGAAGTCGAGTGGGGAGTGAACTGATGGGAAGCAGAAAAACGGGGATTGAGGGGAGATGTAGAGGTTGTAAGAAATCTGGAGATTGTTGGAAGGTTAAATCTGTCAAGTTCCGTCGAGGTTCTGCTCGGAGGTTGTGGTAGTGGCGGCGGAAGTGCGAGGTGTGGAAGCCTAAAAGCGGTTGCTTGGTGAGAGCGTTAGATATGGATTAACTTCCTAAAGTGGTTAGCGCGCATACTTCCTCACGGAGAAGACCGTGGAGGCAACCCTTTCCAAGCGCTCAACTGTTCAAGCTACTTCGACTGTGCATATATCCCACCACGGAGTTCAGTTAAGAGTATGCGAGGGACAGCAAGGAGATGTTCAGAGAGAGGAAGTTGATGTGAATTAGGCGCTTAAACTTCTAGTTATGAGAGTGAATAGCTTGCATGGCAAAGCAGATACAATGCGCCAAAGTTAACAGTCGTTCGACTGATCACCGAAAGAGACAATCAATGAAGATCCAAGCAAAACCAGAACTTCTATTTTACACAAGATGCAATATGGACACGAAAAAGACCAGAGATTGACAAACAAACACACCGCACGGAAGACAAACAAAGAGGCAATAGACGACGACTAACAAAAGAAAAGGACAAGGAAAAATGGAGATAACGGAGATGAGAGGAAACAAGCAAACCCGCCGCTAACAATATGTATACCATGAAAAACAAGACCAAGACCAGATTGATAAAAGCCAACTTTTGCAGAGAAAGAAGGAAACCCATACCAACTTTTCGAATGTTCATGATATGTACCGCTCGAGCAACATCTATGCCCAAGCCACGAGAGATAACCACAAGGGAATGCCAGAAAAAAAGCAAGACTGAAAGCGCCGGTAATTATGAAAAGAAGTCCATCCTCGATAACCGAGCCCGAGGAGCTTCGATGAGCGGAACCTGTCTTGTCGTTGAAAAATGCTGAGAATAACGGCCGCTAGAATTCGAAAATGGGTAAAGCTGAATCACACCGTAGCAGTCCAGAGTCCGAAAGTGAGTTGGAAAAAAACAAAAATTGCCCGATATTAACACCCCGTATTTACTTCTTCCTCTTCAAAGCCTTCTCCACGACCGCGATGAGTCCCTCCTTTGCTTCCGAATCTGGTAAACAAGCAAGGGCATCAATAGCAGCTTGGCAGTAGCTCTCGGCCAATGCCTTGGTTCTAGCCAACCCATTCGACTCGACAACAAGACTGCGGGCCTACACATCGTTAGCACTTCATCCGACTCCAATTAGCGTCTCATAGGAAGGAGCTACCTTTACAACATCTCCCTCCTCCGAAAACTTCCTCTCAATCATTGGTCCCAGCTCTGGATGTTCCTCCCACGCAAACAACGCCGGCGCCGTCGCCAATCCCAAATTCAAGTCCGCACCAGCAGGCTTTCCCAACTCCTCCGCACTCACGGTATAGTCCAACATATCATCGACCAACTGGAAAGCCAACCCGAGGTTCTTTCCATATTGATAAGCTGCATCTGCCACCTCCTGTGTAGCACCACCCAACACTGCCGCACTCCTGCAACTCTTCGAGATCAACGCCGCAGACTTGAGGTATGTCTTTTGCAGATAGTAGTCGAGAGTCTCTCTGGCCACTTCTGGAGATAGTTTGTCCTGGTTGGAGTTTTCGAGCTGCATGAATTCACCCTCGACAAGGTTGGCGATGACGGTGGACATGAGTTCAGTGACCTCTGCGTCGCGAAGACGAGCGAGAGCGACAGAGGCCCGGCCAAGAAGAAAGTCGCCAGCAAGGACGGCCATTTTGTTGCCGAATTCGAGATTGCCGGACTTCTTTCCTCTCCGAGTCTCAGCAAGATCGATAACGTCGTCGTGGAGGAGGGAGGCGGCGTGGATCATCTCGACAATCTCAGCAAGACGACGCTGGGTCGAGAGGACGAGTTCTCCGAGGTTGGTGAAGGTCTTGGTCTCTGACAGCTTCATGTGGTCCGGGTTAAAGTCGTTGAGGATGCCGAGTGGGGTGAGGGAAGTGTTGACAGCGTTGGTATCCAGGACGGCCTGGTCGACATTCCAGCCATCGACCTTTGGAGCAATAGCGGTAGCCCGGGACATGAGAAGGACGACCATTGGGCGGATGTGCTTGCCCTCAGAGTTGATGTAGTACTTTGCTACACGGTCGAGGAAGGGATGGCCGGAGCCGAGAAGCGACTTGATGTTTTTGGTAAGGGAAGCGAGTTCATTGCCGACAATGCTGGTAGGATCCGTCTTGAAGGCCGAAGCAATTCCGCCGAGACCGGCTGCAGACGAAGGAAATGAGGAGGGAGAGATTTTCGTTCCGGTGGTCGGGATGGTGGTGGCTGATTGTGGGATGCCGCCGGTAAGGTCAGGAATGATTGGAGCCCATGCTGAGGCTACGCCGGGAGTCGAAGTGACCGGAGAGGTGCCAGTGTGCAATTGAGCTTCGGTGCTGGTTGAGCTTGACCTCCGCGTTGCAGGATTGGCAGCAAAGGTTGGTGGGGTAGTCGATGAGGGTCTGGAGGGGTCCGCCGGCGAGCGTTGGCTGTGAAGATGTGAAAAAGGTCGGTAGTGAGGAATCTGCTGTCGCGATATCGAGCGCTTCAAGGCCGCTGTGCAAAGAATTGCTTTTCGCTGTAAGGGCATTTTGTGTGATTTTGTGACGATGCAAAAAGTGTTGCAAAAATAGGCCCCACGATAATTGGTGCGAGATGAGGTTGAAGCGACGAGAAGAGCAGCGCCGACCGAGAAAAGCAGAGAAAAACAGCCAACTACTCACCGGGATGCGGAGAGTCGGTGAGGGAGAGGAGGAAGGGACTGGAAGGAGACGGTCAGAAGCGGGTCAAAGGCGGGGGATGACTGAATTGTACTGGAGAGGGAAGGCGAACCTTGAAAGCAAATGGGAAGTTGGTACTTGACATAAACCGGAGTTGGTCCGCAAGAAGTTCTGAGAAGAGTTGAGAGCCGGCAGATTTTCCCTTGGCAACCGTCAAACCGTCAAAACCGTCTCCGAAAGTCCGTCCATATTGCACGTGCAGAGCAGATGTTTAAACCGCTTTGGATTCAATGGTGACGAAATCAATTTGTGAGGCTGATCGAGTTGGGATGTTGCATTTGGAACGGGCATAATCTACCTGTACGGATATGACACCCTAGCTGCAGTATCAAGTGGTTCTCTGCCTAAAGGCAATGAAGGTGAGATTCATGACAAGATTGGGGTCGAGAACTGATAAGCCAACAGTTCGGCCTTCTGCGCCAATCATTGGCACGGTGAATTGACCAATATAAATCCAGGAACAGTGCCAGTGGAACTTTAAATAAGTACTTGTAATACTTCAAATTGTATAGATTAAAATCTGAATGTGTGGACAAATGGAAAATTAACAAGCAGATCTCCAAGTCTATCAACGAAAACCAGTGAGCGAGCGACAAGCAAATGCAATAATATGTGATGGTGGTAACACGAACGAGGAAAAAGGGAATACGAATGACCATCAAGCTGAATATGTAGAGCTGATGGGAGAGTAGTAGGGAAACCTCGAGCTGATGAGTGGAATACAAATGAGATTAGAGAGGTAGATCCCAAGGAATGTAGTAGAAAGGAACCCAATATAGGGACGAGTATGGATCAAATGACAGGGGGCATCAGCGAGAAACGGGAATGAGAGTGGGGAGTGAACTGGAAGCAAAAACATCGTGTGCAGAAAAACGACAACAAGCCAACCCAAGATTATGCAGAAAGGAAAAACACCGATACCAATCTTTCTTTTACCAAGATACCGGAAGGGACAAAAGGAATGTAAATGAAACAAAAAAGCTAGTATAGAACCAAAAATATACAAAGAATAGGACGCCTGAATGAATGCACCGAAACGAGCGTAGGTAGATAAGGAAGAGGTATCATCATTCGTAAAATGTCTTTTCATCGTCGTAATACGTCTCCCCAGCAGGGACCGGCTCGATCGATGAACGCTCTGAACTAGAGTTTGACATAATTCCTCCACCCAACTCAAACACAATCTTCTCCAACGTGGAGCCCTTCTCCAGCTCAATACTCTCAATACTCCCAATGCTGCCCCTCTGTCTGCTCTGTGGCCTCGACAAAACCTCCTCCGATTTTCCAATCATATCCACCGCAAGCCGCAAATAGCTGTGTACGCTGTCGTGTACCGTTTTCCAACCCCCATTGCTTCTCTTCAGTGCATCGATAGTCGACGGGTTCTTCTCGCATTGTGTCACATAACGCCATAGTTGCTGTCGCTGCTTCGCCAGTTCCGGGGCCTGCAAGTAGTGGTTGATGTCTGGTTCATCGAGCGGATAGAGTGTGTTGAGCATAGCAATACAGTTGTACTTTCGGAACGGTTGAATCTCGAGTTCGTGTATTAAAGCCTGCGCACATGTCAGTTTTGCAATTCACGAAGGCGGAAAATTAAGATCGTCCACATACCCATTTCCTTAATCCCACCAAGGCTCGGTTGTACCAGACGCAGATGTGAGAAACGCGACTCTTCAATTCCAGTACTCGTGGATCCGAGGCATCTTGCTCAGATGCCGCTAGATAGTCTCGTTGACGCCGTTCCTCCAGGTTTCGCAAGTAGTCGAGCGCCGTCAACGCTTGGTCAAATGAGACACTATTGACATCCTCCGGGAAGCACTTTTTGATGAACGAGCATAGGAAGCTGGGCGGTAGTGAGAGTGGTTGTGATGGGAGGGACGCAATGTGTTCGAGAAGAGTCATTCTGAAATCAGATGCCGATGCCGCTGTCGAATTGAGGATATACGTTGTCCGTAATGGCAATGTGCAATAGACTTTTGGATAGGTGAGGATGTGTTCGACGATCCAATTCATTGCTGCCCCTGATTGACTTGAGGTCGCTGATGTCGGCCTCCATTCTTCTGATCCCATGCTGCTTCTATTGTCCATCTTGTTGAAATCCGGAGTGGTTGTTGGTATTGCGTAAGGAGGTCTAGGGAGAGGTCGAGTCGATGCAGTTGTTCAGCTGATGTTCGAGAAGGCACCCGTGTCGTAGAAGTTGGATGGAGGGACAGAACGGCTCTCTGTTATATGTTTGACGGCAATAAACCTCCGATGTAACGATCCGGCAATCGAAATCCCAGCACGCACACCTTTTTACCCTGAGGCTGTTGAGAGAGACTGACGAGGTTTGTGGGAGCACAAATAAGGCCGAGCTGACAGGACGGAGTGCGAAAAGAAGCGAATGTGGACAGAACCGTGCGTTGTATTCGAGTGGGAATGCGGAAATGGCGGAAGACGACGAAGTCGAGGCGGTTATGTAGGACTGCGGGAAGAAAGAAGGGATGCGACGGATCGCGAGGTCGAGGTTTTGGTGTTTAAAGGGATTTCGGGGGAGCGAATGAATGGGTAACGGCAACGACTCAAATATGACCACCACCAACAAGACTAGACGAGGAGCTGTAGTCGGAGGCGAAGGGGTTCCTCTGTAATATATCGGATTTTGAACGAGTGGAAGGGGATGCTTTGGATCAGCGGTCGTTGGAATGAATGTGATTCGTGGGTGGTGATGATGATTGGCCGGAGGTTGAGATGTGAGGAATTCGCAGGGTAAAAAGGGAAGAAGGGGAGAAATTATTTGGGAGGGCGCCCAGGGAATGAATTATTGACCCAGGCGCGGCCAGTGTTGGAATCGTTTGCCTTGTGGGGGGAGAAAAAGAATGCGCTCTGGGTCTCTATTCAGGATTAAGCTATCTCCCGAATGGAAATTGTCCGACCGTCACATTGGAATTGGGCTGCCAGTACGGTATCTTGGAACTGATCTAACAGGAAAGCTGGTAGAACTGGCCCGGCCTCCTCCATGGGTTTCTCGTCTATCCGACTGGTAGACTATAATTTTCTCGACATGGATCATCACCAAGCTTAACAGCCGCAAGCTATGGAGAGTTTAACGGCCATCACAACGACCACAACGACAACGACCACAAACAAACAACAAGCTGAAGATTCTCAGGCACCGCATTGACGAACATCTCACAAGACGGGACGATAATTCTTCTCCAGTTTGATGGACAAATCTCTTTTCTTCACCTCATCCACCCGCTACGATAATTCACATGATGTGGGAGGAAACACAAACAATGATCGACATCACCGCATACGAAGAACGAGCCTCCTCCGAGCCTTCCAAACGAGGATCCGAGTCTGGACAAACATTTTCTTCCTCCTCCACCCGCCTGTCGAACCCCGCTGTATGTACTCGTACTCGTCCTCTGGGGCTGCACGCTACCCAATCCAGGCATCCAGCCATAAACGAAGAGGTTGTCAACAGACGGAAACAGCTCTTGCCAACAACCTTCTTTGCGTGTTCGAACGTCTGTGCCGCTTTCGCTTGTCGACCACCGCAGGTGCCCGCCATGTCGTCCTCACGAATACCCGTCGGTGAGGCGGACGATAATGGTGAGCTTTCAGCCCGCTTACTTTGCGCTGAACTCGGGTTTTGGTGTTGGGCCCTATGGACACTTATCATGTTTGACGAGAACGGGAGATGGACAAGTAAAAGAGACACAGCTGCACAGGTCACAGTAGAGTTTGCAGAATGGGTACGGAAAAGGATGCCGAGTCCAACAGCTCAGCATATCCCCGTCTCGCTTCCATTCGGCCCGCTAGACAACAGATGAACCACATCACGCCTATCCAGCCTCAAAGTCGAGAAACTCCACCACGAATCAGCGATCTAGATTCCGATATCTTGGTGTTGTCTCGAGTCCCTCCTCCCACCGTCTGTCAACTCATCACTCGTGGAATGGGATGAAGTTTTGGAGAGGGGTGGGATGCATCTGTGGGAGGCCCAGCCCGCACTTGACCTTTAGAGGCACCTGTATGCGCACCTCAGAGACATATTCATGCCAACCCTACGTACGTATGCAACTCCTATGGACAAAAATTCACCATACTCTTGTGTTTCCTTACCGAGAAGCCCTGAGGAGAAACATCAATACTGGAGAGTGGGGTGCACCTGAGCCGTGTTTGCCATCCACTCGGAATCGACTCAAGTCTGCTCAAATCGGTAGTAAATGTTCAACTGATTCCTGGTAAAGTCACTCACCCAATCCAAGGTACTCGACTCTCTCCTAACCTATCGTAGCATACCCAGATGGCTAGTTTAAGCGTACCCAGGAACTGCTCTTTTCTCGATTAAATGAGAAGAAAAGAAGCACCCCAGCATCATTATGGTCCCCAAAATAAAGATATCAGGGATGTTGTCAATTCGTTTTGGCTGCAAGCGCGGAATACAATATCATCGACTCTTGGCAAGCATACAGCGAGGTCCGAACGGAACCTCAGGAATCTGGCGAACCAATTCGGCGGGACAACCGATCTCGAACTTGCACCTGCACCCACAGACCGTTGTTCGGGCCGTATGTAACATACGTATGGAATACATACTAGATTGCGATTGATCGATTCAACACAGATACGCCCTATTCAAATTCCCATCCAATTGGACAATCAGAATACAAAAGAGACCTCAGCCGCGCGTTTGAGCTGCGCTTGGTGGCAACCTCCGGCCTCCTTTGTCTTCCCTGCACGCCAGCTCAGCTGGCGGAAGACTCCTCACAAATGATACAACAACAACGGGATATCACCTCCACTCTATCACGTAGAGTGGAAATCATGCGCGACTTCTTACCATTCAACACTTCCCTGACGTTTGCACAGCACCAATCTACCTCTAACGCTGCAGAGTAGATCTCCATCTTCTCTCGCCCGCCGGACATTGGATTCGTCTCCTTGCAAGCGTGAGACATTTCCTTTCGGCTGCGTCGCAGCTCCAACGGCTTTTCAATCTCGCTTTCAGGTGTTGGCTACGAGATGGAATCTGAATTCCTTATTAGCGAATTCAATGTTGAATTGCGGCTTGCTGATCATATTCCCGGATAAACGTGCCTGGTGGGAAAATCATTGATGGGGGATCGGCCGGCTTCATCTCGCTTTGCAATCCCAGCGATCCGACAACGACGTGGAGTGCTATTTTCGTGGGAACTACAGGTACGAATTCCTTTTCTGGAAAGCTAATAGGGATGAATTGCAGATTCCATGTCGGCTTGCCGTAGACTATATACCGTGGGGGGGTTCATAGCCCCGTAATACCGACCCCATGGCATATCCGGGCTGGCTCAAATGACGGAACGGAATCTCAAACGTCGTCATGGCTTGCAGACTTCATCCACTGTCTTCACCTCTTTACTCGCGCGATCCCGCACATCGACGATTCGACGATTCGCCCCGATGCATTTATTTCGTATCAGGCCTTGCAGTGATTTTGTATTTCGATCCGGCCCGATATGAATAGCCTCTCGCCCCAACGACAAGGCAAGCGACGACCATAAAGGACAACTTGTCAACCACACTCCGGAAAGCTCGACACTCGGGCCGTTTTGGGCTTTACCACTGCCGTTCGTCAAATCAGTGCTTTCTTAAAGATTGAAAATTTCCTGATACTGTGCTGCCTATCTGCCTCCATCTCTTCGAGTCAACTGCAGCAAAATGCAGGGCAACGCCCAGACTTGTCTCAGATCTTGACATTTACGTTCGACGGCTCAGTTGATGCTGGGTGGGATTGTAATGAGGTGGACAGTGTGTGCTTGGGATGTCTCTGGAAGTTCTGTTGCATGCAGCACGTCTTCGAAAATTGTGATGTGATGTATGGGTGGGGGTTTTTGTCGAAATGAAATTCGAATGAATGGGATTCAAAGTTTGGTCTGGGCGTTATCCAAGCGTGCTTGGTGCCTGGAGAATTCTGTGCTGGTGACAACTGGCTGTAGGTATCGGGTGGGTTCTTGCCTTGGTCTGGGGTTGCATGTTTTTTAGACGGTTATGTTAGGAATTGAATGTGAGCCATCACCTACTTTTCAATGATCATTATCTTTGCGTCTTCTTTGACCTGGTGCCCAGAGCTGGAAAAAGAGTTCTAGGAGAAGGTATATGAAGCAAGAAGTAATGGATAAAAACGCATGAACGTGAAGACTCGCGATTCACTCATGACAAAGTAGTATGCTGTATATAGCCCTATAGTGCCGATGAATTCTTCACTCGATAAGGAACGAATCCATCTGCTCGGCTCCAAGGCGCCAACCGTGGAGAAGAAATATTAACCAATATATTTCCGCCTTGGGAAAAGTGTGATGAGTCAGTTCTTGGCCCGAGGCATTCACACGCCTTGATCAGATAAGACAAGGAATTCCAGCGCATCAACCAGCTGGGTCGTTTCTGTCTTGTCTCTTTCTTTAGTTTAGGGTTGGAGGAGAAAGAAGTTCTGCCGGTTTGCTTCAGCCTTCCCTGTCCTTTGCACTCCCGCCTCTTCACCACAAAGTCTCCAATTTTCCTTCTCCCTTTTCTGGCTGGTCGGCCTGGGAATCTTCCCTCTCTTTCCTCGACCTTTACATTGTCGCTCTGCCAGTTGCGATGTACGGCTTTGGATCTTCCTCGCAGGGTCAGAGGGACCATCACCAACAACAACACCACCACAACCCGAGCCAGAATCAGAGGGAACCTTCCTGGTCCACCAGCAACAACAACAGCAACAACAGCAGCACTACACCGCCAACAAGCCCGCACAACCACCACCACCAGCATCATCAACATCAACAACAGCAGCAACAGCAGCAACAGCAGCACCAACAACAGCAACAACATCAGCACTCGATTCAACATCAACTACTTCAGCAGCATCAGTACGCTCCTCAGCATCGGGCTCCGCAACATCCATTTCCCTTTCAACTCCCGCCGATCCTACCACCCCTTCAACAGTCGGTACAGAATCATCACCTGCATCTCCACCAGCCGGGACCATCCATTCCTCGACTACCTGCTCTCTCCCCTCAAAGTACACAACAACAAACACACGAAGCACAACAACAACAGCAGCAGCAACAACAACAAACTCACCGGCCGCCTCCACCACCACCACCTCTTCCTCAGCAACTGCACCAGCAGCAACACCAGCTTCACCATCTCCATTTACAGCAAGGACATCAGGCAGCCCTAGCACCTCCTCCACCACCTCCTCCGC
Source organism: Ascobolus immersus RN42 (assembly GCA_003788565.2). NCBI lineage: Eukaryota > Fungi > Ascomycota > Pezizomycetes > Pezizales > Ascobolaceae > Ascobolus > Ascobolus immersus. Next base: position 13,089 of record ML119836.1, read on the forward strand.
CTCCACAACAACCGCAACAACTACACCAAATACCACACCAACAACCACAAGGACCCCCGAGTCTGGACTCGACTGCTCCTTTACACCAGCTGGCACCACAGCATGCACCTTTTGTTCCTTTAGCACCCCTAGCACCACTACCACTTTATCAACCACAAGGCCTCAACTCGACACAGTATGAAGCCCGACTCGCAACCATCAAGCCACTCTCTCCAAATGGCAAATATGCTGGCATCGACGACCTTCCTCCAGAGATGATCGCACTGATCTGTGACGAACTTGTCCGGCTGTCGGAAAGTCCAATCTCTGCCTCCAGCTTCAAAGTCCAAAAGAAATACACTCCTCGAACCACGCCTCCAGAGATACCACTCAAACATATGATCTACAAGCATCCACTCCTCGCTCTGGCGGGCGTGTCACGGCACTACAATGCCTGTGTTGAGTCCTTCTGTCGAACAGCGTGCACACTGGGCACCTACGTCAAGGCAGGACCAATCAAACCGGGCAAGCTAGCAAGGAATGTGTTTCTGCAACGGCTATGGACTTGCTGTGCGTTCTGCCACGTCAGGTCAATTAGAAAAGGAACTATTGCAAAGTTCCTACACCTTTGTGCAGCCTGCGACCACAAGAACTTTCCCACGATACCGATGCCCAAGGCAAAACGACAGTACGGCTTGACGGAAGAGCAGCTTCAGGATCCTTGGAATAACATCCGCAAAGGCACCTACCAGACGCAAGGGAAAATAGCAATGACGTTTGATGCTGAGCAGGTCAGGAAGTATGCCGAGAAGTTTCATGGAATGACCAATGAGGAGTACTGGGCTCAGAAAAAGGCTAAGAAGACTTCTGCTGAAGATGCTACTCGGGCAAAGAAACAACGGGTAATTGACGCTATCGAAGCCGGAATGCGCGCCAACGACCTTGAACCGAAGCTCACCGCCATCGGCTGCAACCCCCCACAGACAATGTCTATCCGCTCCTCTGCCTTCCTTACCCCCTACTTCCTCTCGAATTGGCTCTGTCAACACAAGCTACCAACAGTGTACGTCAAGTATGAGCTTCTAGTGCAGAAAGCCATAAAGCGCGTTCAAATCGAAAAGTACTTCGAGTTGTTTGGCGAAACCCAACCCCTCGGCGAGGAGCCTCCCGAAGAAGCCCGCGACTTTTGCAAAACTTTCAAAGTGGGGCCTGAGTGGGAATCACCCATTAAGACCATTCTCCTCGTCAACCTCTGCTTCTTCCATGTCTTTCTCGAAGACTTTTCACTCGCCGTCTCTCCCACGAATTCCTACCGAGAAATTGCAAAAGCATACCTCGAGGTCGTCAGATCCTGGGACACCAATCTGGATGTCAGAGGCGAGAATGCCCCCTGGAGTCTGGAAAACTACCCGTTATTCTACAATACGCCGGATTTCCCACCAGGTCTGGCGAGTGAAGAGGATGCGGTCAAGAGACACATCACGAGGCAATATCAGATGTATCCGAAGCAGTCAAAGGTGGAGGACAGAAAGTCAAAGATTGGAGCGTATCTCAATGGCGACTACAAGAAGTTGGGCGATGAGGCTTGGGGGGAGAATTACTTGCATGGCGGGTTCATGTCGTTCAACTCATAGGATGTGTTGAAGAGGCACTTCGGAAAGGATGTGTCCAAGGAATACGTCAAGTTTGCCATCTCGGTTGGTTATTACTAGTCGGTTTCCATGACTCTTATTGCCTGGCGAAGGTGTATGAGTTTGCTGTCGAGGTAATCCGCTGTTAAGTTCTAAGTTTGTATGGTGGTGCATTTTCCGCCTATTATTGTTTTTGTTATGTTTTTACGGATTGTCATGACCCATTGGGGCGTTTTGTGGATTTTGTTTTCGCAGTTCTTCCTTTTCCTGTTGTTTTTGCTGATATTTTTCCATTCTGTTTATTATTGTTTCTGGCGTTGTATGCATACGCATTTAGGTGGCGTTTCGAACATGATGAGGATGATAGGTGTAGCGTTGATCTGCTTAATATTGCTTTTCGTTCTTTATTGCTTTTGATTGGTATTCACAGTTATTCAGTTCTTGTCACGGCAGTTAGCTTCATATCTTAGTACAGTTGTTTCCAATAGACATTGATTATTAGTTACTCTACGCACACTATCCTCTACCCATTCTGCTCTTCTCCCCTCAAATCAAACCCGCAGCAGTAGCCTTCTTCTTCTCTGCAAAGAACCGACTAGCAGCCCCCATCAGCCCCGCAAACTCCCCTTTCCCCTCCCCAGTCACAACCCCCTCTCTAATCCACCCAGGCAACTTCGCCCGTATTCTGGCCCCATTATATCGTCTATCCGCCAACACAATACACGCATAATCCCCCCTATGCCGGATAGCCCGCCCAATACTCTGGTTCACAGCCCTCATACACGCATTCTCGTAAAACTCACTACTCGCCTTCTTCTCCCGCATCTTCAACTCGCTCTCACTCGGCCCCTTCTCCCCCTCCTTGACTGCACCAAGGACTTGTGCCCTCGCCGTAGCCTCGATATGAGCTAGCTTTGCCTTCCACTCCGCCGTATGCAGGTTGGGAAAAGGTAAGCCCACCATCACTACGCAGCGGCCCAGGTCGTCATTGAAATTGATGCCTTCACTCATCTTGCCGTTCACAACACTGAAGAGCACGGCTCCCCGGCCAGACGTGATCGAGTTTGTGTACGCGGAAAGTGTTTCCTCGATACTAGACGAACCCGCAGACTCGGTATACAGATCTTTCCTTTTCTGCAGCTTCGTCCACAGCGAGGACCCGTCTGCGCCGGGCTTCTCCCAGACGCTCAGGACCTGCGCGAGATACGAGTACGAGGGGAAGAAGACGACGATGCCGCCGGGGATGATGGCCGTGAGGTTAAAGATGCCGCGTCCGAGCTCGGTTATCATGGCTGGGTCGTTGCGCTTCTCGAAGGTGAATTCGAGGGGGATGCTGGTTGGGCCGGTGGTGAGGGTGCGGGCGAGGAGGGAGGTGGAGGGGATGACGTGGCCGCAGGAGAGGGTGGTGATTTTGGAGGGGGGGAGGGTGGGGAAGAGGTAGGTGGTGTAGTCTTCCATCGGGCTCATTGTGCCGCCGGCGAGGATGACGGAGCGGGCGGAACTGACGATGGAGTGGAAGTGGTGGGCCGGGTCCAGGAGCATGTATTTGAAGCCGATTTCGGCGTCGTCGGTGATGGCGCCGCAGAAGATGCGGCCTTCGGAGGAGGGGTTGGTGAGGGCGAGGAGGAAGGAGGTGAGGTGGGTGAGGACGGGGACTTCGAGGCCGGGTTTGCCGGTGTTGGGGGGGCGGGAGGTGTTGGACTTTTGGAGTTCGGCGGCTTTTTGGGCTTTCTTGAGGGAGATGTAGCCTTCGATTTTGCGGGCGAGTTTGGACTCGTGGATGTAGGTGAGGAGCTTGAAGAGGTTGACTTGGTCGATGCCTTTGTAGGAGGTGATGTCGGTGGGGGGGACGATGCGGGTGTCGGTGGTGGATTTGGGATTGGTGGTTTTTTCCTTTTCGAGGAATTCGCGGAGGCCGATGAGGAGCTTGAGGATTTGGGCAATGTAGACTCGGTTTTTGCCTTTGAGACGTTTGCCGAATTTGTGCAGGTAGCCTTTGAGTTGCAGCTCGGCTCGTTGGACTTGGGAGAGGGTTATGGTGGTGGAGTAGAGGGCGGAAATGGTGTCCATTAGATTGTGGGCTTCGTCGATTATTACTACGTTGTTCTTGAGAGAGATGCCGAGGGCTTCCCGGGCTGATTTTTGGAGGAGCAGCTGGTAGGGAAGGGTTATAACTTCGGTTGGCCGGATGGTCTGGCGAGAGGCGTAGTAAGGGCAGACTTTCATGCTCTTTCCCAACTCTGCAAGGTCTTCGATATCCTTGATTGTTGCAAGAGCATGGTCTCGAAAGTCATTGTAAAGATGCTGTTCGTCTTTTGTTGGCAGAAACTGACATCGTTTCTCAGCGCTGGTTCCGGATTGCTGAAGCTCAAGACACTTTTCGTTCATTGACGTTGTGCTAGCTAGCTTGTTGACTGCTGGGTTTATACAAAGATTCTTTCGAGAACCAAGTGAGAGGTGCTTTACTTCCTCTGCAAGAAGGGTATCGGTATCGTCAGGAATCCCTGTTGGCACCTTGACTCGACGAAGCTCGTTGACAAATTGTGAAAGCTGTGAGTGGGTACGAGAGCAGTAGTAAATCTGACAAGGTAAGCAGTTAGTACAGCCTGCTACCTGTGGAGTTAGTTACCTTCGTTCCATCGGGTAGGTCATCTTCCTTTGCATCATCATCTGGAGATAGGATGACACCAGTCTTCCTCAGAAGATCCAATGTAGTCTCGGACAACCCTTCATACATGTCACCCGCCCTAGGTCTCTTCCTGGTTTTGGATCCCTCTTCATCTGATTCATAGTCGTCCAGCATAAACTGCTCCTCATCATCATCGAGATCCGTACTTGCTCCAGTTTTCTGTCGTTTTCGCGGAAAGTCGTGCGCTCTCTCAGCTCGCTCCTTGTCCCTCCGCTCCTTCTCTCGAATCTTTTCCAATCGTTTCTCCATTTCAATTCGTTCGGCGAGGAGCTTCTTCTTTTTGTCTTCCCTTGCAAACTGGCGCACCCATTCTGGTTCGTCTGGATCTGAGGGCTGTTAGCAAGCCCCAAACTGCGCAATTTGCTTGCGTCCTCACCAATTTCGTCATCATTCAGCTCCTCGTTCAACTGCTTTGCCTTGTTTTCTCTAAGCCAGGTTAGAGCTCCGCATATCAAGCTCAGCGACTTGCCCTACACAGAAAGTTACTGATGTATTCGAAAGAAATCCGTCACAGTGATCCTACAGTTCCTACAACGGTCAGCTTCCAATTTGCCTTCACCATCCGCCACCAGTCAATCACATACCTGTAGGAGACTCAAAGATCCCAATCTTGCCATCTTCAATAGTATTGTACAGTTCTGTCATGAACTGCACCTGGATGTCATATGGCTTGTATGGATGGTGGAAATCCTTCTGTTCCTTTTGTGCCATTGTTGCGTTGCTCGAGTGTCGTTGACGAGGAGACGCGATTTTGGTTGACGCGCCGTAATTGGGTCACGAAGTAACGTGACCTTGCAGAATTACTACCCTTTTCGACAAAGATTCAGAAACCATGTATTGTAGTACCACCAAGCTACCAAAGACAGATATATCATTGGCCGAAATCGTTCGAAGATAAATGATATACTCTGCAAAATATAAAACAGTCAAAGACAATCTCCCTGGCGGGGAATCAACCCCGGCCACGTGCGGGCTGAATGACAGGCACGTTTACTGACCACTATACTACCAAGGACTGATACTTATCAGCTTACCCTCTTGTTAGTTCTAGTCGCAAAAATTCAATGGGTTTAGAACTTGTTTCGTGTTTCAATTAACTTTTCCGCCATCTTTTCCACAGTCACCATCCTCGCTCTCTACTTCCCCAACATAACCAACATGGACGATTTTTCAGCCTCATCCCCTACGACCCTCATAAGATCACTTCCAATCTAGAAACCGACAAAACCGCAAAAGGCGAAAGCATGACCCTCGACCAACTTGGTGGGGTTTGGAAGCCGGTTATTGGCATGAAGATATCTCTAGTAGCTAATAGCTGCTATCTGTATTTATTTCCCCATGTTTGCAGGTTGGGTTTTATCTATCATCGACGATTACAAGATTCACCAATCAACTGGATTTTCAGACAAACGAGAAAAGCAATGTGAACACGCAGTTGCATAGTTCTACTACGTCTAAAGCATCCAAGTCACATAAAGCAATCTCACCGACGAAAGAAAGCAGGGATGATACTTTTATAAATTCGGAATAAACAGCTAATGGATATAGGCAGATTGAAGGGTATTTATGTTATGTGTTTCGTGGTAGAACGTTTCTCATGCCATGGACGACTACTGATGAGATGCCGACTCGTAATGCGAATATCCCTTGGCACCACTCTCTGGGTATGACGATTCATCGGTTTCAGTCTTGCCATCATCACTCTCTGTCTTCTCCCACTTCGATTCGTCTGCAGAGAGGCCTTTCGACTGTTGCTTTGCAGTGTCTTCGAGACCATGATAATAGTCCTCTTCGTAGTCGTCCTCGTCATCATCTTCGTAGTAACCGTTAGGATATGGATTTTCGTCCTGTTCCTCAGCAGTCGTCATTTGTTGTTTGGCGGCCGGGGCAGTGTTGCCTTCGGACTGTTTTCCTGTAGCGTCGTTGGATCCGTAGTAATATTCCTCGTCGTCATCATCTTCGTAGTAACCGAAAGGATATGGATTCATCTCCACTTCTTCAGCAGTCCACGTTTGCTGTTCGACGGCAGCGCTGCCAGACTCATCCGAGTCTGCAGAATCTTGGTCGTGAGTATAAGGATAAGCAGCACCTTCACTCACTACGATAATGCCCCCTGCATCATCATCCAACCACATTTGTTGATTGTATTCAGAATCCGCGCTGTATGCCTCGATATATGCCTGTGCATATTCGCCATATTCAATCTCGTCATGCAACTCTTTAAGGTTGTCCTCATACTCAGGATCCTTAACGACAGGCTTTACGAGGCCCACAATGTTGTGTGGATGGTAACGCTCCAAGAGTTCCGCAAAGTCCTTTCCAGCATCGGGATGGGTTGGACGTTTTGCCCTTTCCTTTTCTTCAATCTCCTTCTTGGCCTTCTCCCTCTCCTTGTAATAGTGTGCCAGGAGAACCTCTGGAGAAGCATCTTCACCATACTTTTTCCGGCCATCGGCCACCCAGGCCTGAAGACGCTTGGATGCTTCCTCTGCTTCCTTCTCCATCTTTTCTTTCACTAGCCGCTTCTCTTCTTCCTTTGCCTTTACAACATCCTCCCTCCTCTTTTTCTCTTCGATGTCTTCCTGGCGAGCCTTGGCTTCCAATGCCTCTTTCTGCAGTCTAGTCTGCTGGTACTTTGCACCGTGGTCAATGGCATCCCTAGCAGATTTTTTGAGCAGTTCTAGGATAGCGCTCTCTTGAGCCTCAAGCTCTAGAACATAGTCGTATTGTTTGTCCATGACTTCCTTCAAGTGGTCGGGGTCATTCAGGGCCCTGGTCGTGCGTGCTATTCGGTTGGTCTCCATTTCACGACGACGGCGATTCTCACGAATCTGCTTCTCGTAGTCGGCCGCCTTCTTGATCCAGTATTCGGCAAACTCTTCTTCAGTTTTCAACTGTTTTTGGTTAGTCCAACAATAAGAATGGCAGCAAGTACGATCTTACATTACATCTACTACCTTCACCACTGAGTTCCGGATAGCACATATCGCAATGTTCGTCGGATACACCGCACCAATGATGGACGGAACAGCATTGGTGTTCCTGACACTTGATCTCCCCATATTCCTCATCGATATAGGGACTCGCCAGATGGTGGAAGCGCCCTGTAGTCGACCAAGGCAAGCCACAAACACCTTGAGGTGGAGGTTTACCTTTGAACGACTGTGGCTTAGCAAGAAGCCAGGTGTGTAGACCACCTGGTGCATCTTTCGCCTGTTGCTCCGTCAACTCCTGAAGCCTCTCTTGAGGCGTCGTGGGAAAGTATGGAATGCCCTCTGGCCAGCCCTCCGGCAGGTTCGATGTCTGCGGTACTCGAACCCTGGGAATAGAAGGCAAAGGGCGGGTCGGTGCATTCGGAAGCATGGGCTGCCCGTCTGGTCCAAGGCGGCCTCGCATTCCGATGTATTGTGGACTTGGTTGAATTGGTTTCTCGGGCTGTAATTGAACGGGAGGTCGAAGAGCTCCGGGTGGCCGGACCATGTTGGGATATCCTCCGACTCCTTGAATGTACCCAGTTTCGGGACTCGTATTTTTCTGCTCATGGTACTTTGCGGCGGCGATGTAACGAGAGTCTACCAAGTTGGCTGGGAGAACGGGTATGAAGGGATTGGATGGAGATTTTTGAGGTTGAGGAGCGGCGATGAGAAGGGTGGGGAGGAGGAAGAGGACGAAGGAGACGGAGACGGATATGGGTGTAGGTGTTAACATTCTGGCCACCGGTTAGAACAATGCTTGTGGTTTGGATTGGCTTATATACCAGTACTTGAAACACTTGATGTTTTTCCTACGGTCAAGAGGTACCGTGTCTTTAAACCTCCTAGGTATCCCACCGATCCGTAAAATATTTGTTTTCCGGCATACCGAACTCAGTCGGCCGTCGAGCCCGCATATCTCCCGGGTTCCATCCTCGATGTGACATCACAAAATTCTTGTAGGAGGCAGACCTTGAGCGGACCCGGCTCATAACAAGGAATCAGGCTGTCTTTTCTCGGTGTGAATGCCATTCTGCTGTGACTTGATGGATTGGCTGAGGGTTGCCGGTTCTCCACTTGATGGCGATGAGAAGGCGAGCAGTTTGATCAATTGATACAGAGCTGTTGTTTCGGCTAGGAATGCCAGAGCGGATTGATGGAGTTTGTAAGCAGCAGGAGACAACTCCGGTGGGGAAGTCTCGTGGGTCCGGATACCGGACTTGGGATTTCAAGATACTTAGTAGAAAGGAAAGCCCTGAATGGGGAACGAATATAAAGTTTCACAACTTCCAGCAAGTACCTGCGATTACTGAAACCTGAAAAAGTATGTACAATATAAAACCACTTACTTTTGATTAGACAGGTTTTGCAACCGTGTGGTATTCAAAATGTGGTATTGTTGCTAGGGGTGATGTGACGCCCTAAGCCATTTTAGCAGTTTAACACCAGCTTGCCAAATAACACTGTTGTTAATAACGACAGTGTTATTCTTTGTTTGTTTACATCACGTTACCGACAATCACCACCAAATTTGGGAAGGCCACACTCCCAAGACCACCCAAATCCCTACCCAAACCATTCTGACAATAGTGTCGCATCCGCTGCTCTGAGGCTTGTCACCCAACTCACAATTTGCCGAATACCACAATTTTGAATACCACACCGTTGCAAAACCTGTCTATTAAACAAACCATACTTTTAAAAGCCATGTTTAAAGTGCATTCGAATTCTCCCAAACTCGTACTCGTACCTGGTTTCGGCTATCTTAGCATCCAATCGGCACGTGCAAATTGACGATGTGGGTCCCGTGTCTAGCCGGTTCTGGGATGCCCTGTTTGTTTTCCGACCTTGTCCGCTTTCTGCCTTCCAGGAACGTCTCTTGAACATCGTCAAGCCTCCGAAAGGACCCTCGATCTTCACCTCCTGAACTTCCCCACATTTTCTGCTCCAAAATCTCACCATCTTGAACCTCAACGTTCACCGCTTTATCGTTGTCTATCGATTGCACCAACATTCCAGTCATCTCTTATCCGCTCGACCGCACTTATATCCCCCCCTTCGACTCGATCAATTCCGCCTGTCTTGAACCCTCGACAAAGCCTCTCTAAATTCCGCCAGATCTTACAAATCTCCAAAAAAGCATGCGTGGTTCGCTATTACACAAGGTCCTACGGCCTCCTCGGCCTCAATCAATACACTGCCAGTCGAGGAAATTCCACTCCTCATCGCGGCGGCGGACAAAAGTCGATGCTCATCCTCCGTCCGAGAGCAAGCCCAAGTCCGCCCTCGTGTTCCCAGGTATGCCATCACCACCCGTACCTTTCCAACGATGCCTCTGGTCTACCATTTACTAACCATCATCTCCAGGACAAGGAACGCAAAAGGTCGGCATGCTCAATGACCTCCAAAAGAACTTTCCCCGAACCGTCAACCCCATCCTCGAAGCCGTCGACGCAACAATAGCCTCCATCGACCCTTCTCCCTACTCGCAAATGTCCCGGTCTCTCACCGAGATCATCCGAGAAGGCCCCTCACGGCTGCTGACCGAGACGGAAAATGCCCAACCCGCCATCGTCACCACCTCCATCTGCATCCTCAAAGTCCTTCAACAAGATTTCGGCTACGACGTTTCCTCCAAAGTCGACTACCACCTCGGCCACTCCCTCGGCGAGTTTGCTGCCCTCGTCTCCTCCGGCGCCCTCTCCTTCCGCGACACCATTAAGATTGTCCGTCAGCGCGGCGAAATCATGGCATCAGCCTCTCGCTCCCACGGCGAAGAAGGCGAACTCGGCATGGTAGCCCTCATCACCCCCGCCAAACGCCTCCCCGAACTCATCGCAAACATCGAAGAACTGCTACACCGAGGCGACCCAGACGAGATCTTTGGCTGTGGCGACCGCTGCGTGCACATTGCCAACATCAACTCCTCCACGCAAATCGTGCTCTCCGGCCACATCCAAGGAATCCAACACCTGCTCAAGCACCTCCGGAAATGGTCTGGCCAAGACCCACGAGCCATCCGCCTCAATGTCTCGGCCCCCTTCCACTCGATGATTATGGCGCCGTCCATCCGCGTCGTCAGCGACGCCCTAGCCAAATGCGACCTCAACTTCCCCGAGCTATGCACGGTGCTGAGTAACGTTACAGCCCGGCCATACCAGTCTGCGGAGGAGATTCGCCAGGTGTTGCCCAAGCAGGTGGTGGAGACGGTGCGGTGGTACGACAGCATAAAGTATCTGGACGAGGAGCAGAATGTGCGGAGGTGGATCAACATTGGGCCCGGTGTCAAGGTTGGACGCAACTTGATTGGCAAGGAGGTCAAGGGTGGGATGGAGAGTGTAGTTAGTATCGGAGAAGATATGGACGGGAAGGCGTTTGAGGAGGTGGTGAAGAAGTTGGAGGATTGGCCTTGAGCGGGTGGGTGGATGGATTATATTGGCCCTGGTGGATGGAAAGTCTGCCAGATGGAAGGAAAGGTCAAGAGGTGAAGTCCTCTATATCTTGATGAAGTATACTTGTTACTATTCTTACTTACTCCCTGCTCTTCGTTATTGTATGTATAGTTTTCTCGCTCGTCCAGTTCTAATTAGCTTTTGTCTTGTCTTGTGGAGTAACGGAATTGTTTTTTGCATCTGTTTTTTCTATCTGCTTCAGTTCAATTGGTCGGCGTTTTTGAATTAAAACAGGCGAATATAAATTTGCAAATAAAAGCATGATACCCCCAACCCAGTATTCTAGCAAAAGAAGCCATATTACAACCAACATTTAGAAAGATACAGCAATCCAATCTGATGCAAGAATGATAACTTCAATACGATAAACCTACCACTACAAAACACAGCACCCAGAAAAGCACCACGACAAGGAAAAGACGTAGTAGAGCCCGAACCACAAATGAGATTATAACATATATCTAACCGCCCCCCCCCACCTCAAACCAGCCCGACGAACGAGAGTAGAGAACCCAGCAACGACAGCACCATAATAAACCCAGGTAGCAGTAGTACAGTAGTAAGTAGTATGGAATAGACCCAACCGAGAGTAGAAAGAAAGAAAGAAGGAAAGAAAGAACCATCAAAGCACAACAAGTAAAAAAGAAAAGCGACGCAAAAAGAAACAAAACATGACAATAAAGCAAAGATCGTGCCCCGAATGAATGCATAGAATAGAGAGCAGCCCCATAACTGTATCAAACTCCACCCGCCCGCCAAACGACAAGAAGCAAGACCACCAAGAGGAAAAGACTCGAAAGCAACAAATTCCGTTTCTACCTCGAGCTCTCTTCCATCTAATCACCTCCCCCATCTCCATCCTTGCGTCAGCATACCAGCATATCGAAAACATAAACCCAGCGCGCCATAAGCATAACCGAGCATTAATCCATCATAACCTCATGATATACCCCCCATCTCAACTCGAAAAACATCCAACCAACCTTCCGCCCACTCCACTCATTTCACTCCGCCTCCTTCCAAACCAACAACCACCCCTCCTCAGCGCCCCACACCTAATACTGCTGATGATGGCCCCCCATCTGACCGCCGTACCCCGGATGCCCTCCCTGTTGCTGCTGCGGTGGATATCCATAGCCCTGGCCCATCGGCGGATGCATTCCGTGCTGCTGTGGATGCTGCTGCGGGTAACCCTGGTGGTAGGTTGGCTGCATCTGTGGAATTTGCTGTTGCGGGACTCCGTATGCCTGTCGTTGTTGCTGCGGCTGAACAACCGGCTTGAACCATGGGTGGCGGAGCGCGTCCTTTGCGCTGATGCGTTGTTCGGGTCGAAGCTGGAGCATGCGGCGGAGGAGGTCGAGGCCGACGGGGTCGATTTGGGGCAGGATCATGCGCAGGTCTTGGGTAGCAAAGACGGGGAAGTTGGAGCGGTATTCGGGGAATTGGGAGATGCCTGGCCAGGAGCGTTCCGAGGGCGTGCCCATTAGACGGAAGATTTTTTGGAGTTGGTCTTCGTTTGTGGTGCCTGGGAAGAGGGGTCGGCCCGTGTACATCTCGGCCATGATGCAGCCGGCGGACCAGATGTCGATGGAGGTTGTGTAGGTTCTTGAGCCGAGGAGGACGTCGGGTGCGCGGTACCAGAGGGTTACGACTTCGTTGGAGAAGGTGTTGACGGGGATGCCAAAGGCTCGGGCGAGGCCGAAATCGGCGAGTTTGAGTTCGCCTTGGGTGTTGATGAGGAGGTTTTGGGGCTTGAGGTCGCGGTGGAGGACGCGGTTGTCGTGGCAGAAGGCGATGCCTTCGAGGAGTTGGTGCATGAAGGACTTGATGGTGACGGGGTCGAGGGCTCCGTGATCACCCCGGGAATCCATGTACTTCTTGAGGTCCTTGTCCATGTATTCAAAGACGAGCATCAGTTTGTTTTCCGTGTGGATCACATCGTGTAGTGAGACGATGTTTTTGTGCTTGAGCTCCTTCATGAGAGAAATCTCACGGATGGCGGTCGAGGGAGTGCCTTCTTCACTGTCGAGGTGGATTTCCTTCAGGGCTACGTGTTCCCCGGTTGTACGGTTCTTACCTCTGAAGACCTGGAGGTTGAGAATGTTAGGAGGATAAGAAGGAGAAGGAGGGGTATCGTGACTGGGGGGATGGTTTGTCAACATACAGTGGCATAGGTTCCTTCTCCGAGCTTTTCCATCTGCTGGAAAGTGCTGGGAGCACCAGTGGAACGATGGTTGTTCATGCCGACGTTGAGAATGCGGTCCTTGTCGTGGTAGAGAAAGTAGCTTGGGGCTCTGACGGGGTCTCTTCTTGTCGTAGCGGGGCCTCTATCACTGTAGCCGTCCAAGTTGACGGGGTGTATTATCTGGTTGGTGATGATTTGCGAGGTACCGATGGCGTTACTGGCCGGTTCAGTCTGCGTGTAGTGTGTGTTGTTGTTGTTTGTTGTTGTCGTTGTTGATGTCGTCGTCCCGGTGTATCCGTGGTGTTGAGCTGTCAAGTCTGTTGAGAGACTTGAACCGCCGACGTTGGTGGGTTGTAACGGGCTTGCATTTTGGCGAGGGTTGGAAGTTGAAGAGGAATCAAAGGGTTCAGTTGAGCTGCCGCCCACGTGAGCTCCTTCGTGAATGCCGTTCATTAATCCTGTAATAATGAAAAAGGGAGGAATTTATAATATAAAAAGACTGGACTTTCTACAATGGCCGTTTGGAGTGTAAAAGAAGAATGGGAAAAGTAAGCAAATTGGTATCAAATTAGTAGAAAAGAAAAGAGGACTTTGGTGGAATGCTTTGGTGCTGGCCTCGCAGCTGCAGTAGAAAAGTTTTACTTCAATTCTGCTCAGGGTCCGCTAGGAGCCAGCCTCCACGCTTGAATCTACTTCTCGTCTAGATCAAATCGAAGGGAAAGTGAGCCAGGCGCAAAGCCATACCAAAGACGGCCTGCTCTCTCCGCCTCCTGGTAGCGGAGAGGTGTAGTTTAAACCTCTGTTAATCTAAAAATACACCCCACTAAGGGAAAAGAGATCGAGAGTTTAGGATGTCGATGCCGGACGATGGGGAAACGTGTTTATCCATCCTTGCCTCGGCCGGGCAAGCTCAAAACTCATCAACCTTTGCCTTCAAAAGCACCATGTCCGAAAAGCAACATTGCTACATACATGTCACACTTTTTAGCTATTATCAGTGACATTTATTAGGAAAGTACAAAAGAAAAAGTATCATACCCAGCAAGTAAAAAGACCAACGCCATCCCAGTGCCGCGAAAATCCACAAAGCCATACCAAACCGTGCAAAAACGGAGCCCTCCCATATCCATAAATACAACAATCGAGACCTCCGTTTACAACCGCCATACCACCACCATACCACCCCTCAAACGCATCTACCCGCCTCATCTGACACCTTGACAACCCTACCGATACCTCCCATCCTTATTGCGCATCAAGGAAGCAGGCTCCACATCCTTATTTCCCGGAGTAAACCGCATCCCAGCGTTTCCTTTCCTCCCGCTCGGCCTGTGGTGGACGCCTCCAAGCCGACTCTCCAGCACACTCCCATCCACCACCTCTTTGCCTCTCTTTGCTGCACGTTCGGCCGCAATATCCTCTATCCTGGACTCCTTGGTAATGATCGGCCTATTTCCATTAAGTTCCCTCCTAACCTGACCCTGTTGATAGCGCGCGGCGACATTCATATTCTTTGTGTATGTGGCCGTCTCCTTCATTGCCTTTTGCAACGCATTCTGCTCCTTTGTGCTCCGTCCGAATCCCGTAGCGCTGATTTTGGCCCGTTTGAAGGAGGCGGGAGCCTTGTTGATGAGGATGGCACGTTTCTTCGATTTCGCTTCCTTCAAGGCGTCGACTTCGGCTTTGAGTTTGGCGGCGTGGGCGCGCTTCTCTTCTTCATACTGGGCAGAGATCTCGAGGTAGACGCGGTACCAATCCTTGCGTTTGGGGACGGGGTAGTCGTCGATGTTTTTGCTGAAGCGGGATCTGATGATGTTGGCCCAGAGCTCCTTGTCGTGTCCGATGATTTGGCGGGAGTTTTTTTCGATGGTGCGCTGGGAGGTGTTAGGAATGGCCAAGTAGATAATAGGTGGCTTTGGGGGAGAGAAGACTCACGAGCTGTTCGGGGTTTTTGAGGTTGCGGAGGAATGGCCTGCAAAAGTCATACTCCATGTCGCCTACATCTTGAATGACTACAGTGAAGGTTAGCAGTTGTCGGAGAAGAGGCGCTGAGCTCTCCATACCTTTCAGATTTCTGACCAGCTGCTGAATGATCATGGACTTTAGTGTTGGACACCCGGCAGGCTTCTGCGTCGTGTGGTCCATGGTGGTTTCGGCTTGTTGAGATGTAGACAGGTAGTCGTTTGGAGATGCGTCTTGTCGGGTTTGTATCAAAGTTTATCAAGTTTGGAGATTCTCAACAGTCGGAGGTGGAATTCGATGGGTGATGTTGCAATTGCGATGTGTGTTTCGATGCTGACGTCTTGGGGGGACCTTCGGAGTCTGTGCTTCCACTTTGGGTTAACGCTCGCGGAGGGGGCGGATATTGAACCCTTTTAACTTTTTTTTCTGTTGGAGAAGCGGGACGGGACGGGAATGGAGGCCGCCAATGGATTTTTCCGATTGCTGCCACGGAGATGGAAAAAAGAAGTCAACGGTCCGAAGAAGAATTCTGGGATAATTCAGGGGCTACTAAGTAGTCAAGTGCAACAAAGGAGACAGACGTATGCTTTCGTAGATACCTATCGGGATACCTAACCTCTAGCGATCCAGATAGCTAAACAGTCACGCTCCAGCTGTACCCCTAGCCTATTCACAGGCCCGCTTAACCAGCCAACCCTCCCTAATCCGGCAACTAAATTAAGGTTGGCAGCCTCTTTCGTTATCTCTCTCTCTCTCTCTCAGACCTCAAACTCTTTTCCTTTTCCACCAGTCCAAATCACAATGCTCTTCCTCTCCCGAGAAATAAAACCTCGCTCGGTCCCATCGCCGTGAGGCTTTCCCTTTCCTTTCCTTTCCTTCCCTCCTCCTCCTCCTCTCCTTCTCTCCTCTCTGGCGGCACTCCCACCCCAGCACCGCCAAAAATGACCATCACGACAACAACCTCCATCCCGCTCTCCCTCCACTCCAACCTCGAGCGGGTCCTCTATCCCGAAACCATTCTCTCCGAAAACACTCCCTCCGAACCCGACCCGACCTCAATCCCCCAAGCCCCCCAATGGCGCGCCGTCAAAACCATCCAAACAACCACTCCACCTTCCGTCTCCTCCCCCACACCCCCCGAACCCGTCGGCCCGATCCCAGCATCCCGACCACTCCCCCGAGCCCGCCGGCGAAAACCCCC
>ML119836.1:29324-83897 GCA_003788565.2 Ascobolus immersus RN42
ACCCCTCCCCCCATCCACCCCCGAAGTCCCCTCCCTCCGCCTCGAAGACGGCATGTCCATCCTCATCACCACCCAATTCTTCTCCTCCATCCGCCTGCACAACCCGCACTCCCTCCGCGACGAAGACTTCCTCCAAAACCTCGTCGCCTCGCACCTCCGCTCCGAAGACGAAGCCGCCTTCACCGCCTCTGCTTCGCACCATCAGGCGGGTCTACATCCCCCGGGGTTGACATCGACGGGGTTCTCGGCCCCAGGGGCGCCGTTGGCGGCAAAGGTGTTGGACTTGACGCACCCGCATGCGAGTAAGAGGAGGCATACGGTGCATTTGTTGCAGCAGGGGTATCATCGGGATCTTGCGCTGCCGAGGGAGAGGTTTGATCGCCCGAGTAGTTTGCATGTTTTGGTGAGGGAGGTGATGCAGGAGGGGGGGAGGAAGACGGGGAGGGCTTATTGTGTTTGGTGTACGTGGAAGGCGGATGGGACGCGGCGGGGGGGGAGTGGGTCTAGTACCGAGACGAGTACGCCGGTGAATGGGGTGGTGGAGGGGAATGTGGAGGAGGAGGGTGGAGGTGAGAGAGGAGTGGATCCGAGGGGGATATTGGCGGGGACGGATAATACGACTGCAATGATGACGGAGGATACAGAGGGAGGGTTGACTGGTGGGCGGAAGAGGAGGGATGAGAGGGAACGGGTGCCGCAGACGAGGTTTAGTTGTAGTCATTGTCGAGTGCCGCTTTGTAGGGATACGGCAAAGGGACGGAGGAGGTGCTTTTTGGAGTTTCATAGTATGGAGGGTGCCCAGGGGATTGATAGAGGATGAACGATCGACTGCACAAATATGCAGGGACCAGCTTCATGGAGGGATCTTGGAAACAGGATTAAGGTTGGGCGAACAGATCGTGGATTTCACGATTCGCTCAATTCGGAAATCTGAAGCTTGGTTCCACATTGGCTGCCAAATTGCCCGATGGGGAGGTATAGACTAGACTACACTGTACATAAGTAGCCAAACTTGTACTAGACAGGACAGTAGCACGATAGAATGTAGCATAAGCAGGTGTATACATAAGAGGCAGTCAGAACTGAACGGGAAGGATATCATATACCCCGCAAAATTAATATCAACAAGCAATGGTATGCCACGAAAAAAAACATTCGAGCTGTCCAAACTACTCCTACAACAGCACTCCAACCCACAATCCATCAATACTACTCCAACGGATTCATCGTGCTCCTCCTACTCGCGCTCCCCATCGCCGCCATCCGACTCCTACTATCCCTCACTAGTGCCTTTGCCTCCTCAATCTCAATCCCGTCCTGCACCAGCTCATTCGCCAGCAGCTCCGCCTTGTCATAATGCCCATGACTAAACTCCCATCTGGCCAGCCACATTCTTGCCTTGGACGTATTGATTGTTGGTTCCAGCTCGGCCGCATTCGCTTCCTTGACACACAGCTCGAGGTACTTGGCCGCCTCCTTGGTATCGTTGAGCTGCTGGTACATCATTCCAATCTTGAACAGAACGTCGGGGTCAAGGGCGGGTTGTTGTTGCTGGGGGGCGGGAGTCGATGGTGAGTATGAGTTGCCGATCAGCGCGCGTTTAAAGGCTTTGATGGCTTCGTGCGGTCGGTTCATCTTGTCGAAACAGTTGCCCATTGCTTGCCACATTTGCGGGTCGTAGGGGCGGAGAGAGGCAGCGCGCTGGAAGTAAAAGAGGGCGTAGTATTGCATTTCGAGGAATTCGTACGAGAGACCGAGACCGTACCAGGCGCGGTAGTCTTTGCGGTTGACATCTAGGGTAGTTAGCAAAGACGGCTATACCGAGAATCACAGGGTACATACCGACAGCCCGTCTGTAGGCCTCGATGGCCGCATGGGTATTCTTCATCTCGACGTATTCGTGGCCCATCAGCGTCCACGCACTAAGAAAGTTCCGGTCGAGAGTCAGGGCACGGCGAAAGTAGGTCACTGCCTTTTCATGTTCCGACTTTAAACTGTAATAATTACCCACCACACAGCAAGTTTCGGGCCGGAACCGATCCGTCTGAGTAGCAAGCTGTGCTAAAAAGCCTAGTTTCGGCCGTCGCTCCATTACGTATAGAATGTTGCTGTAATGATCCAAGGCGTCTAGCCGGTGTGGGTCCTCCTTCATGATTCCATCAAAGATGGTTTCGGCTTCGTCGAATTCCCGTCCGTGGTAGTGTAGCAAGGCCCGCTGTGTCTTGAGGAATTGGGAGCGAGGAAAGTATTTTTCGATTTCGGTGAGCTGCGCATGTACCTTTTCCGAAAACTGATACAACTCTTGGTTGGTATGCAGGTGGAAAATGTTGGTAAGGATGTGACTGGGCAGATCGGGTAGAATACTATTCATCTAGACATTGGTTAGTGACGCACAAAAGTTCCATCCGACACGACACTCACATCCTCGAGACTGTTGAGCGTCGTAGCCAACTCTAGCCATGCCCCCCAATGGTATGGGTACAAATTGACACTCTTACAGAGAGCTCTACGTGCCTCCACCTCATTCTTTTGCTTGAGCAGCATGACACCATACAGGTACAAGATCCATGGATCCTCATCCTGTCCTTCTCTCTCCCATTCCCGCTGAATGTTTTCCAAGCTCGCCAGTATTCCCAAAACCTCCTTGTTGTTTGTAGCATGGCCGTCCTGAGGACTCAGGATAAACTCCATCTCTTCCTCCCTTCGCTTCTCGCCTGCCATGTATTTCGAGTACAAACACAAGAAGCGCGACTTGGACGACTGACAACCCCCCAACACATTCGAGCACCGGTCGTATTCACGCACGTCAAAATACGTCTTTGCCAGGAGGTATTTCGAGAGTTCGGCAAATTCAAGTTGCTGTTGCCTCTGGTTGGGTACGGGGAATTGATGATATGTTGTTCGATGAGGGTAGGCGGTGGGGGGCTTGGAAGGTGGATCCATTGGCGGGAGCGCGTTGAGGAGTTCGGCTGCCCTGCGCACAACGACACGTTAGTCATTGCACCGGTTGTCGAGAGGGCTTCGTGTTGCTCTACCATTTGGCAGAATGATAAAGACATCGGTCGCTGCAGTTCTGAACGGCAACTTGCAAGTCGGTGTGGATTTGGGTGAGGTCGATTTTGGCCGCCATTGTGGTTTGGAGGGTCGCGAGCGATGGAATGCGGAGATGCGGAGATGGTGGAGACGAGTAGACGATCGATCAGAAGGACTTGACGATCAGTACATATTCTAGCGGGGCCGTAAGTAATGTGATGAGCGCCAAAAGGATTGTGTGAATGGCGAATTGGTGATGCTTTGGTGATGGTTTGATCGAATGGTCGAGCGGGCTGCAACGGTGATGTTGAGCGTGGGACAAAGGAATCGTCCCAAACCCAAACAAACGTCAAGTTGCACCTTCAATGCAGAATGGTCTGTGCTTTTAGCGAGCGAAGCTAGTGTTTCTTAATCTGGAACAATCCTTGGCAATTCAAGGTTGAACTTGAGGCTCAAAATGCTGCCGATCTTGAAACGCAAGGCACCAGTCTGACGGGAACATCCAAGGAACGAAGAGGCACGAGGGTGAACTTGCAAACTCATGAAGCAGTCCCGACCCTCTCTCAGCTCTTGAAGCCACAACACCCCTTCTCTCACCAAGCATCGACAGGAAAGGACACGAGGATTTTGCAATAATCTTTTTTTTTTGAATTGGCAGTTGAACTCTTATCTCACAGTGATTCATCTCCATCTATCCACAACTCCCTCCTCCCTTCGCGAGCCCATCTCCATCCGCCATTACGACCGTTGAGAGACGGAGAAGCAATCGTGAAATCGCTGGACGCCATTCCAAAGCCAAGACATAGGTCGCAACCCTAGCCGGCTAAACCCAACTCGTACAAGCCCACAACCCGCTAGCGTCCCTGTTATCGCTTAGCTAATCACACACAATTTTGCTTCCCGTGCCCGTCGAAACTTTGCAGCAGTAGAGGGATATCGACAGAAACCCGCTATCGAACTCACGACAACAACTTTTCCCTCCGAACCCCTTCAATTCACGACAAAAAGTTGCGATGGTACGGTAACCCCGATTCCAGCGAATTTGTGCAAGAGGAGGAGATGCTGCTGCGGTGGAATTACGAATCTTTGAGCGACAAAATCGAAAAATCCCGACGACGACGAGAAAACGACAGCTGGCGAAATGGAAAAAGTGACGACACTAGGGATGGATGCTGACGGTTGATTTCTTGGTGGATAGGCCTCCTCCAAAGTTAAGATGGGTGCTCTCTGGACCAAGTCCCGCCAGGATTTGGTCAAGCAGTTGGATGAATTGAAGGGCGAGCTTCAGACCCTCCGCGTCCAGAAGATGACCGGCAGCGCTGCGTCCAAGTTGAACAGGATGTATGCTGTCCCCCCGTGCTCTAGCGAGAGCCTGCCGTGAAAAAAAGGCCGTCCCGCTGATTGTGTGTCCTAGCCACGATGTCCGCAAGAACATTGCCCGTGTCCTTACCGTCATCAACGCCAACCAACGCCATCAACTCCGCATCTTGTACGCCGGCAAGAAGTACCTCCCATTGGACCTCCGCGCAAAGCAGACCCGTGCCATCCGTCGCCGTCTCACCAAGCACGAGTCCTCCCTCAAGACCGTCAAGGCCACCAAGAAGGCTGTGCACTTCCCACAGCGCAAGTATGCTGTCAAGGTATGATTTTTCGCTGGGCGGGGAAATAGTAGGATAGGCACTGACGTAGGTAATAGGCATAAATGCATTTCTTTTGGGTTTATTTTCTTGTTTGCTTTGAACTTCGAATAAAGGATCGGTCTTTTTATGAACAATTCATTTTTCGAAGCTAAAAATTGTGGGTTTCGGGAATCGGCGTCATTTGCTTTCAACCGTACCATTTTTCAGCATAATTAAATGGTGCATGGGATCTGGGGAATTCTCTTTTTTTTTCTTCATCAGCTCGATCTTATAATTGCATTGCGCTTTGTGACGATGTTGCAGTTTATAGCCATCAGTCTCGTGAATCGCCCCACGGGTCTATTTTGCAGAGATCAATTATAGACCACACAAATAAGTCGTTTGCACTTATAATACCAATTTGACATTCTTAAAAAGATGCAATTATTCCTCACTGAAAACAAACAAGAATTGACCCCATTAAAATACGAATTAAACCCAATAAAATACCATGACAAAACAGCCTTCCTCAGCCCTATCCAATAACCTAAATTACATCAAGCGAACGCCAGCCTGTTTGGCCTTCTTTGCCGTTGCTGCCATCGACGTGCTGAGACCCTGCGTCGACGTCAAACTAGATGTGGCTAGCTGCTTCTTCTCGTCCTCAATCTTCTTCAATCTCTTTTCTGTCTTTGCCTTGCCACTACCCTTGCCGTGGAACTGATGAGAGAGATGCTTGAACGCCTCCTTTTGACTCAGATCCCTTCCGAATTCATCCTTATAGACCAGTTTGACGTCTGGCTTATAATTCTTGAACCTGGCCGCCAAATCTCGCGATTCTTGCTGATCACGATGCTTGTTCTCAAGTCGTGCCTGCTCTTCACGTTCCCTGGCAGTCATCCTGTCATACTTTCCAGTCTTGCGATCATGCTCACGCTGCGCCTTGGCCTTCTTTTCTAGTTCTAGTTGACGCAGTCTGTTGTCAAGCTTGAACTTTTCTCTGTCTCTGAGGAGTGCATTTGCCTTTTGACTCTCTTCAGTGTCATCCAAAAGTCCACGCTGTTTCAGCATATTGAGGGTAGCGCCAATTCCGCGGTTGAGTGTTGCCTCTTCCTCCAATCCAGTCGTGGTGATGCCCCCCTTGTTCTCGGTCTCCACGGCTTTCTGTACCTCGGGCTCTGGGCTATCCTCCTTTGTTGCGTCCTGCATTTCAGTGTCCTCCTCCGGCTCGGGTGACATGTCCATATTTGTTACGGACGGCCTCTCTCTCTTGACCGGCTCTTCGGGCGCTCTTAAACGAGAGACAAATTCCGATGTTTCGTCGATAACCAAACCAACCTCCTCCTCCACCCCTGCTTCCTCAGCTCCTGGTGTAGCTCCTTCGGTCTCCTCTCGGATCTTTCGGGCGAGGTCGGCCGGCTTCAAGACTTTCCGCTTTTTGACTGCTGCTCGTCGCTGTTGTGCAAGTGCTGTCTGAAGATCGTCGTCATCGACCAAGGATACGTCCTGGAATGTGCGCTTCTGGACTCTCGGAGCAACTGGTATGGGGGCACCGTCAACTTGCATCGAGTCGGCATCTGGTGTTTCGGTTTCTGGTGCTGGTGCTGGTGCTGGGAATAGTCCTTCATCGTCATCGTCTCGCTTCCGGCGTGTGCTCTTTGACTTCTTCTTCTTGACCTTTTTGATTTTGACTTCCGAGGGGTCGATGTAATCTGCCAGTACCTCCGCTTCTGTATTAATGTTAGTTGTGGTATCCAGCTCCTCCAACTTTCGGTACTTACTTGGAATATCAAGATTCACAATCTTGACCTTTGCAGCCTCGCCCAGCTCTTTCCGCTGCTGTTCCCGCTCCTCAACACTCAAGACATCGCCCAAATTGAACTTTTTCTTCTTCTTGCCGTCGATTTCCTCGTCGTACTGGAACAAAATTGACTTCTTGCCATCCTCGTCCTCTTGTTCGTGTACGTTGTAGCCGGGCTTCTTCTTTTTGAGGCTGAGGCGCTCATCCCGTCGTTCCTGCTCGGCGAGCGATATATCCTCAAGCTCATCGCCTTCCTCCTCCAGCTCGTCGATTGTAGCATCCTTCAAGGTCAAAATAGCGCCATCTCGTCCCTCAACAATATCCTGCAAGTCGTGGGCGACCCTCAAATCCTTCAGTTGATCTGGAGTATATTCCTGAGCAAGGGCTTCGTCTCGAGCTGCGAGTTCTTCGGCCATTTTCTGGGCGAGTTTCTTCTGTCGCTTCTTCTGTTTTTTCACCCAATTGAGCGCGTCTTCCTCACCATCGTCCTCATCGGCAAGGCCCTTACCCTCGAGTACTTGGAAGCGTTTCGCCGCATTCTTCTCCTTTGCAAGTTCCTCCTTTAACTTTTGACGCTTTGCTTTCTTCTCCTCCTCAGCTTGCATCTTCTTCCAGTTCTCATAGGCGCGTCGCTCCTGGGCTTCGACAGTGTGGTCATCTTCATCGGGAAGAGGGGCGTCCGCTCCAGGTGCAGCTTCGGGTTCGACTTTGAGTGGCTTTAATCCGAGCGAGATACGGATCTTGTTGGTTTCTTCGATGGAGAGGACTGATTCTTCCGCCATTTTGTCGTTTGGTTTTTGGTTTGGGTGAGACGGGTGTTTTTACTGAAGGAGGAATTAAGGTTCGCCTTGGGAAAGATTTAGCGTTGGCCTTGGTGGCAGTGGCCAAACACTTCATGAGCTGCCAAGGTGTTTAGGCTAACCATAGGCCAGCACTCAACGTCAGAGTGTGTAACCGCGCCGCCAGACGCCTAAACGACCTTCTGGCCACGAAACAGAAACGTGAAAGTACCCGGACAACAACTATACCCTCCCCTATACACGACCTTTTTTTGATTCCTTCATACACATATTCTAGATCAGTTGATGCAGACTTGTCACTAGATACGAATTGAGAAACTATACCACAGCCACTTGAATCATGAGGCTACAATCCGGGGTCGCCCGGTTTGTGGTGGCTGCCGCCATTCTGGGGCGGACGAACATCCTCGGAGTCCTTGCCTCATCATCACCATCAGTGAAGGTTGGGCTACGAACGTCATGGCAGGGTCCGCCATTCTTGCTTGAACTACTGTAAGAACCATGTCATTTTGACTATTCATGTGCTAAATCTGTGATGCAGTGAAACAGCGGCAGAGGAGAACAGTACCGCCTACTTTCCCCTGCTCGACCGAATTGCGGCTCAGGACTTTGTGGGATATAAAACTGAGAAGCAACTATATGACCGGTTTATTGAGGTGGCTCACAGTGTCGGAACTTTGCTCAAACCGGAGGATCTAGCATCGTTCAATTTTGCTCTTTCGATCCATGCTTCCGCTCCAAGAGTCGAGGCCCAATACCAGTATTATGAGCAGACTTTGGTGCCTATGATGGGACGTATGTTTAGGCCAGAGTGCCCAGTTTGGCTCCTTTGGTCTAGTAAGCAGGTCTGCGATACTGATTGGAGCACAATGTTGGATGAGTTTCAGAGGTTCCCAAAGTAGGCTCCATCTATCATCAAGCAAAGAGCTCCCTGCTAATACTATAGTTTAGTAATCCGAAAGCTCTCCCGTTCGACAGAATACTCAACCGGAATGACGAACTTCCTACAGCTATTCTTCTTGCGGACATTGAAAGCCCAGAGTTTGGCAAATTCCACAGACAACTATCTGAGAGAGCAAGAAAAGGAAAGCTCTCTTACAGAGTTCGCTACAGGGCCCCAATCGACCGGGAAGCACGCCCTCTCCCGTTGAGTGGATATGGCGTTGATCTGGCACTGAAGAAGACTGACTATTTGGTTATGGACGATCGTCAAGCTGCTGAAGGTAAAGAAGCAGGAACTGATGAAGTCCAAAAGGCAAAGGAGAATCTCCAATCTGGCGAGTCATCAGAAAAGGCAACCATCAAAGCTCTTCACCCCAAGGACATTGCATTTCTAGGAACAAAGGCCGGAAGCTATGTTATGAGTCAGGCGAATCCATTGGATAGCCTCATCAGCATGCTTCAGGACTTTCCTAAGCATTCATTCGCCATCGCCAACACCAATGTCAGCGAGGAGTTTACGGAAGAACTGGGCGAGAATGTCCAACAAGGATATCAGCTGGAGTACGGACCTGGTGCCAATACTCTCTGGATCAACGGCTTGCAGCAAGGTGATACACAGGTCAATGCATTTGCTCTTCTCCAGACCTTGCGAAGAGAAAGACGAAACATTCATTCTCTGCAACAGCTCGACCTCACGGCTCCAGAAGCAATTCAAATTCTCTCTCATAAGGCGATCGGGGAGAGCAAGTCGGACGGTTTGCCGCAGAGGTTCGATGCCAGTGACGACATTGAAGGAGGCGGCGTCATCACTTGGCTGAACGATCTCGAGAAGGATGAGCAATATGAGAACTGGTCTCCATCGCTTCAAACTGTAAGTAGCACGCCTTATGAGTGTTCATTACTAACTTGTCATGCTAGTTCTTGCGTCAAATGTACCCTGGACAACTTCCTCAAGTGAAGCTCAACTTGTTCAACATGATTGTCACAGTCGATATGTCCAAGAAAGCCGATGTCTCGTTGGTTGTTGAGCAGTTATTGATGTTCATTGAGCGGAGTGTCGCCATTCATATGGGATTTGTTCCAATTACGAACACTCCCGAGTCAAAGGCGCAAGCAAAGGTCTTTTACTATCTTAGAGATACCTATGGTCTTACAGCCGCATTGAGATACATCAGCTTTGTAAGTTTCTCTATGAAGGCCCAACCCAGTGTATTAACGACGCCCAGGCTACCGAGCTGGGGGACTCGGGACCAGTCAAGAAGGTCTTTGAGGATATCGTAGCTACTCAAACTCCAATAGAAGGGAAGCAGGTCAAGGAATGGGCTGATATCACTGGTGGTGAAGCGCCCCTCGTTTCCGCCGCCACACAATGGTCCAACAGACTGGGAATGAAGGCGAACCCAGAAGGTGCCTTCCTCAATAACCAATTCATCCCAAGGTCAGATGAGACGTGGCTCCGCCAAATGAGCCAAAGAGTCACCATTGACGCTCAGGTTCTTCAGAGAGCTGTAAGTTACTTGTAACTGTGCTGTTATTTGCCCAACTAATGGCCCTCTTAGCTTGCGAGCCAGCTCGTCTCAAGCAAGGACGAATTCTTTAAAGTCCTTTATGAGAACATCGCAAAAAGACGAAACAAATACGTCTATCCGGATGACGAGGACACCCTCAACCTCATTGATATTGCAAAAGTCGAAGCCGACCACTCCTCTGTTTTGGAGAACTTGCCAAAGGTCACCACGCTGGATGAAGATTCTAGCTATCAGTTTGATATCTGGGTTATTGGAGATGTCGATGAGAGCGACGGACATGACCTCTTGAGCGCCGCCGCTGAAGCACAGGCTACTATTCCCGGCATCAGGCTGTCTGTTATCAACAACCCGGAGATAGTTAACGATAAACCGGCCTTGTCGACTCTCTTGAACAGGTTCAAGGAATTATTGAAGAGCCACGAGCAGCTTAAGCAAATTCTTGCAGAGGCACCACCTCTCAAGCACTTTGCCGAGTTGCCCCAGGTTACCGAACTGGCAATGAAAGTGCAGCCTGGTGTCAAGACTGAAGGATGGGCCATCCCAGATCATATGGAGGCTGCAAAGTTCTGGAAGTCGGCTGCACCACTTGTTGCCAAAGCTGGATTAGAACCTGGACAAAGAGGTCTTGTTATCAACGGACGAGTTGTCGGACCTATTGGCCGGGAAGATGAGTTTTCCGCTGAGGACTTTATTGACTTGATTAAGCTGGAGAAACGCAAGCGTATCGACCCGGTTATCCAGGCCGCGACCGACTTGGGAGTCCTTGAAAAACTCGCAAAGAAGGATGCTATTCCAAGACTTGCCAATATCGTGCTTCTTACCTCCCAACCTCTTGACGGTGTTGCTGGCATCTTTGATCCAGTCTCGCCAGTAAGGAGCTCAGACTTTGAGAATTGGACTTGCAAGAATACTTGTATCGAGCGAGGTGACAAGGAGAAGGCAGTCCTCCGTATCACTGCTTCTCTAGACCCTGTTAGCAGCACCGCTCAAAAATGGGCCCCAATCCTCAAAGCTTTGTCTGCCATGGATGGCGTCTATCTTCAGATTTTCCTGAATCCAAGCAGGGTACTCACAGAGCTTCCGATCAAGAGATTCTACCGTTATGTTCTTGAAGCCGCACCTACCTTTGATTCGACAGGGTAAGATCGATAGTTGATGTATCTGTGCGTTTTTGCTAACACCTCCAACAGTACTATGGTTGCTCCAGAAGCCACCTTCTCCAATCTCCCAGAGGACGCTCTTCTCACTCTCACCATGGACGTACCTCCATCTTGGCTCGTAACACCCTCCGAGTCCATTCACGATCTCGACAACATCAAGTTGTCCACCATGAAGTCTAGACTCAACGGAGGCGACGTAACCGCCATCTACTCTCTCCGCAACATCCTTATCGAGGGTCACTCCAGAGATCTTACAGTCGGCGGCCCACCAAAGGGAGCCCAGCTCACCCTTGGAACGGAGGCGGACCCCCATGCTGCCGATACAATTGTCATGGCAAATCTTGGCTACTTCCAATTCAAGGCAAACCCGGGCTTCTACGAGCTCGGCCTCAAAGAAGGAAGAACCGAAGAGATTTTCGAG
Organism: Ascobolus immersus RN42; assembly: GCA_003788565.2. Classification (NCBI taxonomy): domain Eukaryota; kingdom Fungi; phylum Ascomycota; class Pezizomycetes; order Pezizales; family Ascobolaceae; genus Ascobolus; species Ascobolus immersus. Next base: position 40,630 of record ML119836.1, read on the forward strand.
ATCAAGAGTGCCGGTATCGACGGATACAATGTACGCAACGCCGACCCAAGCAAGCACATTACCGTCCTCTCCTTCGAAGGCGCCACCATCTTCCCTCGCCTCATCCGCAAGCCCGGCATGGAAACGGAAGACGTCCTGGCCCCAACCACCCACAAAAACCGCTCCCCAGCCGCACTCTTCAAGAAAGGCCTACAAGGCGCCGACAACCTCCTCACCAAATGGGGCTTCCTCGCCCCCGCCCCCGGCACCAAACTCCTCCGCCCGGCCAACGCCGAAATCAACATCTTCTCCGTCGCCTCAGGCCACCTCTACGAGCGCTTCCTCAACATCATGATGCTCTCCGTCATGAAGCACACCAAGTCCACCGTCAAATTCTGGTTCATCGAGAACTACCTCTCGCCCAGCTTCAAGGACTTCCTCCCACACATGGCGGAGAAATACAACTTCCAATACGAACTCATCACCTACAAATGGCCGCACTGGCTGCGCCCCCAGACCGAGAAACAACGCCAAATCTGGGGCTACAAAATCCTCTTCCTCGACGTCCTCTTCCCCCTCGACCTCGACAAGGTCATCTTTGTCGACGCCGACCAAATCGTCCGCACGGATCTCAAGGAACTCGTTGACCTTGACCTTGAGGGCGCGCCCTACGGATTCACCCCAATGTGTGACTCGCGCGAGGAAATCGAGGGCTTCCGGTTCTGGAAACAGGGCTATTGGAAGTCGTACCTTCGGGGCCTGCCGTACCACATTTCTGCGCTCTTTGTGGTGGACTTGAACCGCTTCCGGGAGCTGGCGGCGGGGGATCGGCTGCGTGGCCATTACCACCAGTTGAGTGCGGACCCCAACTCGCTGAGTAACTTGGATCAGGACCTGCCGAATCACATGCAGAACCAGTTGCCGATCTTTTCGTTGCCGCAGGATTGGTTGTGGTGTGAGACGTGGTGTAGTGATGAGAGCTTGGGGACGGCAAAGACGATTGATTTGTGTAATAATCCGATGACGAAGGAGCCGAAGCTGGATAGGGCGAGGAGACAGGTGCCGGAGTGGGTGGATTATGATGGAGAGGTTGCAGAGTTGGCTAGGGAGTTGAAGGGTAAGGGAGCTGGTGGTGATCATTTGGAGGCTGGCAAGAAGGAGGAGAAGGAGGTCAAGGTGGAAGAGAAGCCGGTTGAGAGGGTTGAGGAGAAGAAGGGACATGACGAGTTGTAGAGGAAGAATAGGGTGAATGTCTGGTGCTGTCTATAGCTATGGTGGATATAGGCTTGGAGGAGTTTGCTCCTTTACGGTAGATAGTGGGTATCACGCAAGCGGGTAGGGATTATAATCAAGCAAGCATTATTCATCATTAAACCCGCCTTCATTAAATCCACCCCGATAAACTACCAGTAAACAGCAACGCAAACCGACATAAACAACAACAAGCCATCAAGAACCAGGAAACAAAGTAAGCAGTTCACAGTACGCCATAAGCCCGTTTACGTACAGAAGAAAGCGCGAAAAAAAGCAATAATGAGAACTGGAAAAAGGAAATAAGCAAGCGTTATACTTCGAGCAAACTATAACCGTGACATTAATATCCCCAAACAACCGTGGTTGAGAGAAACAAAACAAAAAAGAGAAATCTTGTAAAAGTGGAGGAATTGAAACGAAAGAAGAGACCTCGAAAGTGAGAGGAAGATGATTAGAATGCCGGAAAGAAAAGAAGGACAATATAGACCCAGCAAAACAGTGGCCATGAGAACAATAAACATGCTCGAGCAATTCCGAAATCAATCAGCAGCTGCCCACACAAATCTCTAGCCACCACCCGCACCGCGCCCAAATAACCCCCACATCCATGCCGTCTCGTCTTACATCACCACACACTTTCCACCATTGGCCGGTGTTGGATTCTGCGACTTTTCAATCTCGGCAATGAGCAGCTCGAAAGCCTTGGAAACATTCTCATTGTGACGAGCAGAGGCCTCGGTCCACCCACAGTTCCACTCCTGCGACAAGGCCTTCGCTTCCTCGGCCGAGACCTGTCTCTGGATGTGCAAGTCGGACTTGTTGCCTACGACGACGATGGGGGCCCATTCGGCACCGAGATGGTTGAGAATCTTGTCGCGGATGATTTTGACCATTTCGAACGAGGACTTGGACGAGACCGAGTAGACAACCATGTAGCCGTGGATGCCGATGGAGTGGCGAGAATTGAGGATGGAGTATTCGTCCTACATGGGCAAGCGTTAGTAATGTCATTGGTAATGGCAACGAGAGGAGGCGGAGTCGCCTTGGAGGTGGGGATGAAACACAAAAGAAGGCCTCGGTTTGCAGTGTGGAAGGGATGGGAGGGGATGTAGTGGCTGCATGTGAAGGCAAAACAGGCGCATTGAACTCGTACCTGTCCGGCAGTGTCGATGATTTCTGTGGCATATTCCTGGCCCTTGTACTTGATGGTGGTGGAAAAGGTATTCTCAATTGTAGGATAATAGGATTCGACGAAATGCCCCTCGACAAACTGCACAGTGAGCGACGATTTACCTGGTTGGAGAGTTAGATACAGATGGCAATCAAAGAGTCGTTTCCGTGAGAGTTTGGTGTTGAGAAGTGAATGATATATCCTTGTAAGGATTGGATCGAGGGAGGAATGACAAACTTACCGACTGCTCTGCTGCCAACAACGGCAACCTTTCTCTGCTTTGGAGTAGGCATTATGTGGAAAGAAATAGGTGAAAGTTGATAAGTGGTGAAGGGTAAAGGACCGGGGTTTGTGGTGGTTTTAAGGGACGTTAATGGCGCAAAGAAGTAGGTTGAGTAGTCGTAAGAGGAACCGGTTCAATCTGTCGATCTACCTCGTTTCTGTCCTGGAGCCGAGGGGAGCTTTGTAGTGTCTAAAACCAAAGTTTGTCGACTGTGATGAGGGATCTCAACAAGTCGAAGGGGGTTGACTCGTGATAGTTTTCTAGGTGGTTTGTCGTTGGTAGTCGTTATTCTTGTTCCTTGCTCTCAGACTTGTTTGGGGTTCAGGTGTCTTCGATGAGCAACTGCACCGTTTGTTGCCGCCCAGCCCAGCGCAATGGATGAACTTCCGACACGCTGACGCACGGATACCCTGAAAGTTGAAACGAGCGAAAGGGTCGAGATGGCTAAGGTAAACAGGGTCAAGTTGCAACTATGTTTAAGACCTTGGTGGGGGTTCACTTAAACCAAGGACGACGGCTTGGGCTGCATGGATGGCCGCTCGCTCTCACCTCCCTCCCAAGCCACATTCGGAATTGTCCTCAACCTCCGCTCTCCAACATCACCAACTTGATCCGCCATCTCCCATCGACACAAGACCAATCTCGGCTCGATCCTGTACCTGCGACTGGAATTCCCGCCGAATAGCCACAAAACTACAAACACCAATCCGGAGGGGAAAAAAGAGGACTTGTTTAATTGGGAATCATGGTGAGAGTGAACGTCATAGGGGCATTCGGGGGTTTAGGTTAAGCGGGAAATGGGTTGCTGACGTACGGTTCAACAGTTGCAACTCGAATACCACAACCTTTTGCTCAAGACCATACTCACTGAGCGCATCGCAAGGTGACTGCCCCATTCCGTCCTTTAGGTAGCTCAACCTACCATAAATGCCCCACCCTTCCCCCCTTCGGACCGTACGACGCTACATTGGTCTCGGCGCTCGCTCGCTCACCCTCAACGACTCACGACTGACTCCTATCTCTCTCAACCCACAGTCCCACGCCCGTCTCCATCGACCAGGTCATCTCCGACTTTGACAATGTCACCTTCCACATCTCCACTCCCGAAGTCAAGACCAGAATCCTCATCTCGATATCCATCAAATGCTTCAACGACCTAGTCAAGTACGGCGCAAACGAGGTGTTGGCGAGGGAATACGGACCATACGTTGTTGCTCCCGAGGACGGCTATGACTTTTCCATTCAATTGGATCTCGAGAAGGACATTCCGCAGGACCCAGAAGAGCGCGAGGCTCTCATCATGAAGATTGCTCTCCTCCGCCGCAACACCATGGCTGCCCCCTTCGAGCGCGCTATCGACCTCCACCACGCCCTCGCCGAGCAAGCCTCACGCTTCACCACCGAGGCTGCCCCAACCGGCGAAGGCTCCGAAGTCATGGCCATTCACTACCGCGACGAGGAGGCTCTCTACGTCCAGGCCACCCACGACCGAGTCACCGTCATCTTCAGCACTGTGTTCCGTGAGGAGACGGATAGGATATTCGGCAAGGTCTTTTTGTCGGAGTTTGTGGATGCCAGAAAGAGAGCTATCCAGAATGCGCCCCAGGTGCTCTACAGGAACGATCCTCCGCTGGAGATTAGAGATGTTGTGGGAGCAAAGCATAATGAGAGTATTGGCTACATTACTTTCGGTGAGTACGAGAGCTTGCGTGAGATTGGTTTTGGATGGCTGCTAATTCATATGGCTAGTTCTTTTCCCTCGTCACTTGACTGCCCAAAAGAGAGAGCAGTCAATCTCTCACATCCAGACCTTCCGAGACTACTTCCACTACCACATCAAGGCCGCAAAGGTATCTTGTGCCCCGAGAAATCTACTTTTCCGTATCCAAGCTAACCATTTTTCCAGGCCTACATGCACTCGCGTATGCGTCGCCGTGTCGCCGACTTCCTCAAGGTTCTCAACAGAGCCCAGCCAGAGCAGGAGGAAAAGGAGAAGAAGACTGCAAGTGGAAGGTCTTTCAGGCAGGCATAAGTGGCGATTCACGTTGCCATATAATGTTGAGAGGTTACGGGATCGAGGCGAAAAGAGGTGGTTGGCTGCTAGGTTGCGTTGTACTTTTCTATACTGCAAATAATTCTCATTTTACAGCGTCCCCAGTCTTGGTTGGTGTCACAAGTGTGTTCTTCTGTCTGGCGGGTGTTCTCAATCTGATCGAAGATCTGAAAGGCATTTTCCAGGCGAGACCTCAGGCCCAGATTTCACAAACAGGTGAAGTGTTCTTTACACAACAGGACAGGACTTTCTCCGAGGTGATGGATTTTTCTTCTAAAGGAACAGCTATTTCGAAAGCAGAACTATTCAGCATCTACCTTCAGATCGCATTATCTCCCAAGGAACCATAGAAATCTATAATGCCTCTCAAGCAGACCCCCAATGCAAAGGTCTCCATCATGGACCTTCCAAACGAGCTCCTCCACGACATGATCCTTTACAGCACAACTCTTCGCACCTTCCACAGCCTCTCCCGTGTCAATCGACGCTTCAATCTCCTCACCTCCAACGCTGCTAAAGACTTACCAGGCGCCCTGTTCTCCAACATACTTAACCGCGGATCAGGCCGAGCAAACGTGGTGGAATTCATCTTTTCCTTCCTGCGGGATGCCTGTGATCAACTTATCCGCTTCGACCGCCAGCCCGGCTACGAACAATTATACACGCAGAATCTCAGCAACAGCGCCGCCCTGCTCCCGGGATCCCTTACTTCTTACCATTACGGAGACTGGAGTGCGACAATGCATAGATTCACCTCTCGGCTGCTCCACGGCACGATATTCGGGCCACAGAGCAAACGACTGACCATCATCATCAACGGTGGGTATGTTCGACTCCAAAAGGCCGAGCTTGATCCGCAGTGGTTACGGACATACTATGAGCTCCGTGTTAGAAAATGGGGTGCGCCTGAGTTTGAAGAAGTCGGCCCGGGGATGGAGCATGCCTTTCTACTTGGCCGACTTGTGGAGTTTTGGGAGAAGCCGAGGCGGGGGGTTTGGCCGCAGCTGGTGGACCGCGTGGATTGTGATGTAAGGGCCAAGGGCTTTTGTAGGGAGGTGGAGGTTAGGGCGGAGGGGTATCTCCTCGTGCAGGGAAGGATTTTGGGGCCTTTGGGGGCTAGTTAGGGTGGTGGTCTAATGGGGGTTTGTAGTGGGGGATATTTAGCTGGATTGGGCCGCAGAAATGATGTTTCTTTGGGGATTTAGGAGGGCGGGATGCTATGTCTTTTATGGCGGGCTCGAGTCTCTAGAATTTCTGAATAAGTTCTAAGTACATAAATATATCGATAGGACCTTTTACCTATGGCTATAAGGACCTACAGGTAAGAGAAGGGACTTTCCATGATCCACTCCCATGGTCCTAGCTGTTGAGTGTCCCTTGAAAAGAGTGCAAGTGTATACTTTTGGTGAGATTATATATGAGAATTTCCGAGCGAAACTTGAGGCTCGGGTACTTCCTAGGTAAGTAGTAAGAGACTTAATATAAGTATAAAACATCTCCGAGGACGAAGCCCGAGAACACACTTTTGCTCGTCAAAACTGCTAAGATTTGAAAAGGTGTACAATACTTCACACAGCAACGCCAGCCCTCATCACCCCCAATAAGCAGGCAAGCTCAATGTCGACTGATCAGCAACCATCGATTACAGCCGTTCCCAAGAGAAGTTTCCTCTTGGACCTTCCCAACGAACTCCTCCACGAGATAATCCTCCACAGTCACTCTCCACACGATTTCAGGAACCTCTCCACCCTCAACCGCCGTTTCCATGCGCTCGTAACACACGCACTCAAGAACTTTGTTCAATTCTGGATCACCAGTCGCCTCAATCGCAGAACCGGCCGAGCAGACGTGGTGGAAGTGATCCATTTCATCGTTCGAGATGCATGTATGGAACTAGTCCGACTCCAATCCGAAGAGGGCTATATGGATGCCTACAACCAGAGATTGGGATATTACAAGTACTGGCCGCATTGCGCTCCTTTTGAACCAACAGTATATGATACACCTTTCCGCATTGGCAGGTGGACAGGGGTTCTCTGGAAGAACACCACCGCGGCCCACTGGCGGATGATTCTCGAGGACCTGTTCGTGACGCGGCGCTGTCAGACACAGCTGAACATCTCTTTCTCCCAGATTGTTGAGCCCACCAGTCGGTTCGACTTCGGTTGCAAGTTTGGAGGCGCAATAATCCCGTTCGAGTGGCTAGAGTTCTACTATAAGCAGCGCTCGAAGAAATGGGGGTCACCAGAGTTCGACTGCTTTGGCTTGGAAGATGCCTATCTTATCGATTACCTTTTCAAGGCCCTTGTAAAGTCCAGCGCCGAAAGAGGACTTCTACAGGACCTGAACTCTACTACAACGGACGTATGTAAGCAAGTGCAGGTTACAGTAGGTGGAGAGTATAGTACCCGTTTCAAACTTGGACAAGGCTCCATGGAAGGCCCTCTCTATGCCGAGTTTGAAGAGTTCCAAAAGCAGCTGCCAGCGGAGGAGGATTATCCGCTCTCGGTGTTGTACCCGGACGAGAGCTCAGACTCAGATTCAGATGGTTTCGGGAGTATGTTCTCAGATTCAAGCTCTGAGCCGGATTTTGAGGAGATCGGAATTTTGCAGTAATACTCCATTATAGTCTTCTCGTTGTATTTATTAATATATTGTCGCTGAAACCAACGTTGCAACTTGCTTAGGCACACAAACCCATGGTAGAATTGATCTTGCAATCCTCCCGGGTATACGGGTATCTTTTGGATGTGGAAATTCAAGGCATATCCTTTTGCAGTATACTACAAGCTCCAGTGGAGTTGGAAATCAATGATTACAGGCATATTACTTGTACTTCTTATGTATACACCGAGAATGTGCTTCGTGTACTTAAGTATGGAAAACATAAAACCAAAACTCTAACGTTATAACGTCCACAGGTGCACGATGGCCAGATGGTTTATGATCCAAGTACTAGGGGCGATCCACAACTGTACAGGCTCAAACTCCGAAGCCATGCCACTCGACCAATAGGCTTCAATTCACTTTCTTACTCGAGACGCGTACGATCGATACTAGTCGATAGCCGTGATCAATCACAAAGACGAGGCCAGTTCAAAAGCAAAATCATCCAGTACTTCCGAGGCTCATAAATCTTGAAGACACCTCTTACTTTACTAAGTACTTCTAAGTAGTATAGTTGTGGTTTGACGTGAAAATACTCGTTCGGAGCTTGCTATGCACTTCGTGAGTATACTACTAGTAGTCATAACAGGATTTAGACTCGTACGTGTCTTGAGAAATATTCTGCACTTACTCGTAAAGAACGCCTTGGTTCTCGTTCAGGGACGTCGACGTCAATGACATGGTGTTCGTCTTGTAAAAGTTCTTGTAACATTTTGCAGCCGCAGGATGGGCGTCTCAAGCATGATTGCGAAGGTCTGTGATGTACCATTTGTTGTTGTACTACGATTATATGCCAGTGCAGCTTGCACGTAGCTCTTTGTATTCCACGTTCTTACTGAGCAGTCGTATCTAGTCGTAAGCGCAGCGTTATTGCGGCTGCCGGTATCACATTGTATCAACAACAGCCTTGAACTGCGTTCATCAATTCTTGCTTGCGATTCGGCCCATATGCCATGTGGTCATGAGTATTCGTACATAACTTGCGTGCGCAGCTCTGCTGTAAGTATATTCTCGTACGAGTTCGTGAGTATCGTCCTTGGTGCTTCGACAGAATCTTCTTGACTTTGATACTATGTAACTCGTATTGAAGTTATATACCTCGTGAGCTGTAATGTAGCATTATAACTTAAGGTAAGAAGTAGCTTAAGGATAAACTGTGCTCGTACAGAAGCTTGCAGCTTGGTCTACCTGATTTTCTCGTACTTGGGCCCTGTCATTATCTGAGTACGTATGTCGGCTCGTGCTCCATAATGTCCAGCTTCTGGATTTCTCAAGTCTGAATGTGACGGGATATAGCCCTGGAAAACGCAACGATCCGATCTTGGAGCGAATCTCAGAGTTTGTGCTTCCTCATAAACGGTTGCTTGTACTCTAGACTAGTTTGAGCGTGAAGAGAGGACGTGGTATTCTGGTGATTCGAATGTATTCTCAAGAATGATGACTCGTGTCGACTCTGAACCCATCGAAGGTAGACAATTCGTCCCCATAAGCTTGTGCATCTTAAGCATGATAATCGATTCGTACAACCCCGCCCTTTAGCACAATAACTCGAGTCCGGCGTATTAGTCGGGAACTATCGATATTATCACCACTTCGCTCGTGATCTTCAAGAATCGGTTTCTCGTTTAGCCAACCGGCGCGGCGTGATCGGATGGTGCGTCGATGTTAAGAGGGTTCTCTTTATTACTCGTGTCTAGCTCTCCAAGAACATGGTTCAAGTTATTAACATGTTGATGCGTTCATCGTGTGCTCCGAATCTTTGATCTTCTGAAGCAGTTGAATCGTACTCTCGAAGGTTGCCCATGCTTGATGAGTTTGTTCCGTAAAGAAAACTCGATCCAACTTCGAAGCGTTGATGTACTTAAAGTAAACTTCGAAGCTTCTATAACGTATCCTGCTCATGCTGACTATGAGGTAACCTGTAATAGAAGCTGAGTCGTGAGAGTAGGATGTTTTGCTCAAGGAGTACTCCTAGCTAGAACCTCGTGATGTTGTAGATCTTGTGGTGTGGGTTGATTGTTACAGTACTTGTATTCCTCGTACATCCAACCGATTCTTCGGGTCTCAGTTGAACGCGTGAGCCAGATTTCTAGATTTTAATACTATGTTACGTGTTCGTGGTTTTGCTCACTCCCTACTAGTAATAATGTATCAAGAACGATCTGGGGCTAGGTATCTTCTAACAGAAGATTCTCTATCCTATCATCCCCTTTCTGGAAACTCTTGCAAGCTTGATGTAAGTACTTACATCTTACACAATCTCTAGAGTTAGCCCAGTTTTCTTGCTACCAGGTTATAGTGTAGTACCTTGGGAAGTCGTAATAGATCCAAGGAAACGGTTGACGTTCTCCACTGGCATACTAGTAGGTATATGAATCTAGACTGCACCTGAAGCGTCAAACAGACTCGAGTTCCATGTATCGAGCAATGCATCGTCAAAAGAATTATGCGCATCCGTAGACAGGCCCTGGTGCCTTTCGGGAAGTCTCGTATTTGGCTGTTGTAGTTGTAGTCTATGATACTTCTTGTGAGTATACTCGTGCCACAACTCGAAAATGAAGCAAGTCTAAGATTCACCGCGAGGTCGATACTTATGTGGTTGTAATAACGCTGTACCTGCGCACGTAGTTTGCTGATCGGGACGTGGCTCATTTTAAAGGGATTGCTCGTAGCGAACTGAAACGAGGGTAAATTCCATCGTATAGTCGAAGCATACATTCCTCAAAGAACCGGCTGAAATCCGTAAGGACTGACTGCTCGTTGAGAAGGCTTGCTAGAATTTCGGTGTGAAATGAATCGTGGTCGCGTGAAAAGCTTCTTTCTATGCTGAGTGCTCTCTCAAATCCCACTTCTGATTCTTCTCTCGCAGATTCAACTCTTAATGCTCGTAAAAAGGGTTGAATGTGTGATCATGAGGTCCGTAGAGCTCAGCTGCTCGTGTCGATTCCTGATGGCATTTCCAGAATTGGTAGAGAATGATCAGAGTTGGCAAGTAAGCTTAATATTCGTATTTAGCTCCTTTGTTTCGACGTGTTTGAGTTATGACATACGGCTTCAAGTTGTCGAAGGAATCGAGTTAGATACTTGGTGCGTAGTGCGTTTCATCTCTTGACGAAACTTCGACGGAAAACCTCGTACTCTTTCAAGTTGTCCGGCAGTCGCTTGCAGTAGGTATCGTGAATTGCAGAACTCTCTTCAATTAATGTCGTGGCAACCCTTTACGAGTCCATCAGGGTTTCTACGAATTGTCGACCTGCTTCGTGCTCTGACCACCAAGTCGGTATACTGCACGACGTACACCACTTTCCAGTATATTGATTTCGTGTAGCATCCTTGACGGCAAACCAGTTGCTGTTGTTTCTCGTTCTTTAGAGCCTACTACTTCTTAAGGTTTCGATCGTTCGCCCTTGTAAATCAACAGAGTCCACGTGAGACGATTTTGAGAGTCGCTCACCGCCCCCTTTTTGATGTGCCTTGGATGCTAAAGGCAGCCCGAAACTCAATTGTGGGCGCGTATATGCTTTTCGCCCCCATTCGAAGCAATCGTGGAAACTCATGAGTTGAAAGCAAAGGCGGAGTTAAGGCCGGAATTTATACCGATGGAAGAGGACCATGGCTTCCGTTTCAGGAAGGAACAACCCACGAAAACAGGATTTGGTAATCCGGGAAATATCTGCCATGACATTAGCTCAGATACAGAGCCTGTATTCTAACTGACCTATTATCTACAAACCTATTAACCTGCTAACTAACACTACCACGCTCATTCCTACTTCTCCAAGCCCTTCCACCTCCAAACTGCAACTCTCTTGTCATAGAAACTCGTACTCACCACTCTCCCAGGTGCTCTCCAGCTCCAGGCACTCCCATAGTTCATACTCTCATTCTCTGTCCACTCCGCCTCCACAATCCACTCATTCGCACCTGTAAGCTCCACGACTCTACTACCAGCATGCATACAGCTCGCCAATAGTCTCACGTGCCCACTTGCAAGATCCTCTGTTTGCTCATCCTCACTCTTCTCGCCCTCAGGTTTAGAGAGGACTTGGAGCCTCCAAACGCCACCACCGAGAATCTCATCAGCTACCAGTCGACGACGAGGCTTAACATTGATGAGTCGGATACGCTCGTCATATGAGCCAGTGATGAGACGTGATTCGGTGCCGTCGATACTCTCAGGAAGAGGAAGAATGGCGGTTACACCGGCTGAGTGTGACTTGGTGTCCATCCAGAGGGTGAGACCATCTTCCCAGTCACTGGCAACGAGGTACCCATCATCTGCGCCAGAGTAGAGAACACTTCCGTCGGGGCTAAAGGCGGATGTCCAAACCTCGAGAAGATGGGGTTGAAAGCGGTTGTGGACTGAGACTGAAGAGCCATCGAGTTTGAGAATGGCGATCTCACCAGTGTTGAGAGTGGTGGAGAGGATAGTTGGGTCGATCGGGTGAAAGGCACAGGAGAGGAGGAGGACTTCGGGTTCGAGGATTTGGGAGGTGAGGAGATGCGTCAATTCGCCGGTAGAGGTGAGGGTAAAGAATGAGATGAGGCCATGGGATTGGGGAAGCGCAATGAGGGTCGGGTCGTGAGGAGAGAATTGAAGGTCGAGAACGGCGCGAAGAGGATGTGAGGCGAGGGGAGTTCTAGAGATGGTCAGTCAAGTATTGTCTAGTTGAAGTTTGTGGATGGAGGTGGAATTGGGAAAAATACATTTCGTCATTGTCAGAGAGACGGTAGAGGAGGATTTCGCCACTCTTTTCTTTGGTGGCCTCGTTCAGGAAATAGGTTCCGACGCAGAGGAGAGTGGGGTCGAGTGGTGAGAATTGTGAGCAAGACGGTGGAAGGTTGAGAAATGTTGTTTGTGTCGATGAAATCGTCTGGAGATCTTCGAGTTCGGCCATTGTAAAAGTTGTTGAAGTGTTTCTGAAGGGATGATGACGAGGATGAGATGGAATGGAGAAGTTCTGGAGGTGGGGGGCCTGGTTAGCCTATTTTCCTGGCGGCACCTTTTTGGTTCGTCCGCAACGAACGCCCAACTCAATCGAGACCAAAAGAAAACATCAACACCATCACCAACACCACCAAAAGAACAAACGTCGCGCTCGAAAGGCATCACCGTTGAACGACGTCAAGAAGCACTCGGATACAAGTTCAATCACAAACTATACGACACTCGGTAGCATACCACAACCTCTCGCCGTTTCCCGCGCGGTCCGACATTCCCTGAATCCCACTCCTCCGCTCCCTCCGCGTCTCAGCACACACCACCAAACATGGGTCCCTCGAAAGAAGCTCAGATCTCTGGCAAGGTAGTCTTTGTCGGAAACATTCCATATGGTAGGGCTCCAACATATCCAACTGTGCGCTTTCTCTTTCATCGAACCGACTACCGTTGTCAAATTCAAGCATCACCGAGTCCGCACTAACACTACCATCAGGCCTGACAGAAGAACGCATAACCGAAATATTCTCCTCCGTCGGCCGTGTCATCTCGTTCCGTCTCGTCTACGACCGTGAAACTGGCCGTCCCAAAGGTTTTGGTTTCGCCGAATACCAGGACTCCGAGACCGCCGCCTCCGCCGTTCGCAACCTCAACAACTACGAAGTCCAAGGTCGCAAACTCAAGGTCGACTACTCCCACGAAGGCAACGCCGCCGAAGCCGCCGAACTCGAAGCTGCAGGTGGAGGAATCTACAGCAGCCAAGCTGCCGCACTGGAGGAAGGGGATGGCATCCCAGCTGGCCTCAGAGTCGACGATCCCATTTCGAGAACCCTTGCTGCCGTCAAGCCAGGTCAGCTATTCGACATTATCGTACACATGAAGCAGCTCGTCATGGCCGATGCCGGTAAAGCCGCCGAAATCCTCCATCAAGCCCCCGGGCACAGCTACGCCATCTTCCAAGCTCTGCTCCTCATGAATCTCGTCGACACCAAAATCCTCACACAAGCCATATCGGGTGGTGCGCCAGCTCCACCGCCTCCTCCACCAGTTGCGGCGCCACCAAAGCCTCCAGTCGCTGTACCGACACCACCGCCACAAATGATGCAGCCCCCAGTGCCGCCTCAGCCGCCCATGCAGCAGCAACAGATGCCGAATCCGTTGATGGGACTACCTGAGGACCAAAAGTTGGCGCTGATGAGACAGGTCATGAGTCTTACACCGGAACAGATTGCAGCTTTACCGCCGGCACAACAAGGAGCACTTTTGGATTTGAGGCAGAAGTTGTTGAGTGGGCAGTTGTAGGCTGTGTGGATGTGGATTGATGGGGTTCTGGGTTTACATGGGGTCGGATTGGGGATTGTGAGATGTAGGAGTGGTAAATGTCTGGAGGTTATTTTACTATGAGCATCATGTGTTTTGTTTTCGTTTTACGGCGTTATTGATTTATTGGGTCTCTAATATACGTTCTTGTAGTTATGGGTGCGGCTTAATGGCATTGCTGTTCTCATACCACTGGTGGTTTTTGAAATTGGGACATGTGTGTGCTTACGACTGGATTCACAATCTAAAAAGAGTGAGTTCTCCCATGAAGTGTCGATATCCTACCGCTCGGCTGGCACCGCCTGGCCCGCCAAGAACTGAACGACGTGTTTCCCAATACGGTACTCAGGCCATCCTTCCCCTTCTGCTTTTCGACTGCCACCAACCTGAGTCCCGAAAGGGCAGGATGAGGTACTTTCGAGCCTCTCCTGCCTCAGGAGAAGCTGGTACGATATTGAAACCCTAAACCCCGTCTCGGCACTTCGCTCGGTCTCCAAATCTCCTTAAAAGCTTCCTCTCCCACTTTACTTTCTCACCAGTCCAAAGCCAACCCACATGATCAGAGCTCATCATCTCGACGCACTCCTGACCAGGAGCAAGTCTTGATGTAAGCACTGTGATGGGAGAGGTAACACGCAATCCGACTCTCAAAAGACTAGATAGGTACCTTTCGAGGCTACTTGTCAGCAACAGTCTGTGAGTTCCTTTTTCATCAAATGATGGATTAGGAAACGTGCGTTCTGTTTGCAATAGTCATAAGTGACAGTTTGTCGGCCCTTTCTCTTTCGCAAGATTGAGCGAGGAACCACCACTCTGTTGCAATTCCTTGAGAAGTGTTGCATCAAATGTGCATCACATCTCAATACCCCAATTTTTAAGGCCGAGGGACTTCGACGTGTGGACTGCGCGGAGGACCTCACTCATGTTTCTGGTATTACACTGCCTCCAGATAACGTGAAGGCCGACTCTTTGTTTCTTTTCGTTGTGGCTTCTGCTTTTGAGTGGAGCTACGAGGAATAGAATTCATGAGATGATGATTATCTGTGTAATAGGTGTGTTGCATTCCTCTTTTGATCTGATCTAATAGAACTAGGACAATGCTTGTCATATGAGCTCACATTGTTCCAGTTATACGTATTTTCTTTTCTGACTCTTCCATCTCCAAATCAAGATCAGCCGAACAGTCCCTCTTTCGCTTGTCGCCCGTGTTGGCATCGGCTTCGTTTTGGGTCTCATCATCATTATCGTTTGCGGCCTCTTCAGCACCGTTCCCATGTCTACCAGCACGATCTTCGAGGTTTCCAACATCTGATCCGCTGTCATGAGCATCCGGCCCATCGGGCCCATTGGCTGCGCTGCTACGACCGTCGACGGGTTCGACCGCTTCTACACACAATCCAGTCGACGCAACATGGCTATCCAACATCATCTCTTGACCCGACCTGGATTTCTCGAGTAGGTCTCTTAATACCTGGCCGAGGACGGAATAGTGATTTCCCCAATTATATCTCTCAAAATCCTCGAGATACACTCTAGCCGGTGCGCTATGGTCCCAAAGCGTCTTCAGTCCTGTGCAATCCAAGAGTGCCTTTGTTTCTCGAACCTTGCCGGATAACCTCCGATCAGTACGTGGGTCTTGGACTTTGATTCTGCCTTTCGACTGCGCCTTTTCCAGCTCTTCACGCAATTTCGAGCCGAGCTTCTCAATACTATCCTTGAAATTTTGAGGAGAAGACCCGCCATCTTGTGAATTTGACAGGATTTCTCGTGCCTCCGTCGAGATGGTCGAGGCAACTTTCTCATAGCACCAGAGCCGCATTGGGATAACGTTCTGCCGCTCCCAAGAGTCGAGTGGCCTCTGGAAATGCAAGTCGACCGGAAAGTCGAGTTCCAAAGCCTTTCGGAGAAGCTCCTTCATTTCTTGCACCGAAGGGACCATAGGACATTCCATACATGGGTCGTTCCCACCCCTGGACTTGCCGAACAGATGCCATAGAAGCTCTTCCGCTAACGTATACCCGGGCCGCCATGATTTTCCCGGGAAGTGAGATTCAGTGTCCTTTGTCTCCTTCGCAAAGTCGGTATGAACCACTGCAACAATCTTTCCCACTTCATCGATCCAAGTCCACGACCGGTCACCACGGAGCAGCTCCATGAAGGTGCTATGCACAGATAGAACCTTTGCAGAATAGCATCGCCGCTTATCAGTCTTCCTCTGGAGCCTACGAGTCTCCACTTGCCACTTCCTCGCCAAACGCAACCGCTCTATTTCTCGCCTTATTCGTTCTTCCTCCATCTCAGCCCGTTTTTGCACCAGAAGGAAACCGGCTGCAACTGCCTCCTGTTCTAGACGCACCTTGATGGCTTGGTCGAGGACTAACAGCCGTTGCTTCAACTCGAGCACTTCCGGGTGCTTATACCACGGACACCGGAGAGTAGGGCAGCCCCGCGAAGGAGGTTGTTTCATGCGAGAATCTGAGGATAGATGAAGCCGAACAAAGCGAAAATGGTCAAGCGGAGCTGAACCATGTCGATCCTTCATTATGGCATCGAAATGCCCTCTAAGCTCCTCGTTCATATCGCATTTGTCCACAAATTTACGGAACTCCATCTCCAGTATGATATTCGCAAGAACCGTCGGTGTACGATCAAGTGGCCCCTCGAAAAGAGCAAGAAAGTCCGGATTCTTGATCGCTGCCTCTGTCATCACGCAATAAACATTATCAGCCCACTGTTCCGCCTGCTGCCACTTCAAGCGGAACACCCTTCGGTCCTCTTCCCATTTCCTTTCCCGCTCTAGTTTCTGCCGCTCCTCTTCACGACGCTGCCACTCCTTCCGCTCCTGCTCCGCACGACGCTGCAGCTCCCTCCTTTCCATCCCTTGCTGTCGGTTCTTTTCCAACTCTTCCAAATACTTTTCACCTCCCATCATCACCACCCTCTTCTCCTCATACTTCCCCAATCCCGTCCTTAGCGTCTCCAGATCCGACCGTTCAAAGCACTCAGCGCAAACGCCACCCGTCGAAACATGCGACATAAGCCTCTGAACACAATCCGGCCTCCTCGTAACCTTCAACTTCTCAAGCAGCGCCTTATTGACATGGTAGACAGGCGGAATGGCCGGATCAACTAAATGGGAGAACAGTCCATTGTATGGATCTGGATATCGAACAAGCGGGCTGATCTTTGAAAGAAGGTAGGTTTGGATGTCTTGTGCTGTCGAGGTCGGGGTGTTTAAGAGCTCGAGGAAGGGGGTGTCGTTGGTGAGGATGTTGGTGAGCTTGCAGTAGGCGGTCTTGATCTGGCATTTTTCGCTTGGGGGCAAGGTGGCTGTGCGGTACATCTTGGTGTGGCGGAGAGGTGGAGGGCGGTTAGGATCTGTATCGGCTCGTTAGACGACGGGTGTGGCATGGCCATTGTAAGGGAATTCGAACTCCGCAAGACTCTTACAGAATATGTGAGCTAAAAGCTGAGATGACCATGGGCTTTGATGTTTGGTAATGCGGTTCGCCACGTACTTTGCTGGATGCTGGAGATTCTTTGAATTGAGGTTCGCTATGCAGTCCAAAGAGGGCACCCACGTCTCGCTGGCAGCTAACCAAATGTGGTTGGCGCTGTGTGTTGACAGGCCAAGCTCGCAGGCATTACCGGATTTGGAAGGAGTACAAGTGAATAATACTTGTACCATGTCTATGATGTTCTCGTGTTCGTTCAGACGAAGATCAAGCTGTCTTTCATTGTTTTGTCCATCAATGGTACAGAGGAACCACTTTCCATTGATCACCTTATAGTTAAGTACCTAGGTAGTTAGTTCTAGCACATTCTTCAAGTTCGGCAGCACAGAACGCAGCAAAAGTGTTCGGACGCCGCAGACCGGCGCCTTACTCACTGCCGATCCCACTGCTTTAAGTGGGAGTCGAACTGGGGTCCCTCCGATTTCGGATCAGTTCTCCATGTTTGCACACGTACACAACTGTTATGCTAGGGACCCCTTGATGTGTTTTTACAAAGAAACACAGCTTGAGTTTGCTGCTTAAAGCCTAAATCATGGAAGACCGTGAGAATAAATTTAAGACGAGGCTGGTTTTGGAGGCGGATGGAATGTCAAGGATGAGGGTACTTGGGCGAAATACGAGTCCTGTTAGTGCTTTTTCAATCCCGAGAGCGGGTTGACAATGTCGTGTTCGCACATCTTCTTCTCACGCAATGATACATCCATAAGCAGTAGATCTCATCAGACACATCATTTCTCAAATCTATTTCTCAGCCGACAAAGCATCTGAACTGGAGAGAAAATGGTCCACCTGTATACCCTTTAACTCCGCCCTAATAACCGTTCAACTCATCCCAGTTATCCTTCTCAGCTGAGTACCATGGCCAAGTCGGCAAATTGCGCAAAGAGGAAGCCTGTGCAAACGCCCTAGCTTCATCGATGCCATCAGATTCACCATAATAAACATCAACCAACCTGACGAGGTCTTTGTTTTCCACTACTTCCTCCAACCTCGCCGACAATCTCTCCGGCCAAATCCTGCTGAGCCACTCGATAAGCTCAGCATTTTTAATCCCGAGCCCGCCAAGTCCATGCTCATCATCCCACTTTGCATGCTCACCGTTTCTCTCGATGTTGACCTGCCACCTCTTGTACTGCAGGAGAAAGTACTTCCCAAAAGCACTGGTCGTCCGCCGGATGGTGTATAACTTCTTGTGATGGAAATGGCCTTCCAACGTTTCCGACTTTCGAAGGATATACTCGGAGAGTCTGATCTCCATCCGAACTGTACATCTAGGCGTGTCGAGCATGTCCCGCAGAAACGCCTCCTCCATATCCGCATCCCGTTGGATATGCCGCACTACTTTCCAGCCTTCACAACAGACGAGGTCATCGTCTTATGTGTCCGTCGAGAATCGAGAAGTGTCGAGCGGGGTATTTTTGCTCGTGAGCCTTACGGAAGTCGGGGTCATGGACGAGGTGGATTAGGTCGGTGCTGAGTGTGCTGAGTGTGCGGAAGAGGGTATGGATACTTAAATTCGAGTGTTTTTATAGGGTCGGATTGGCGATCGAGAAAGGTCGGGATCCATGTTCTCGCAAAGAGGTCGCGGATGGGACGGGAGGAGGTGAGAAGGTGGAGGCGCCGGTTTGTGAGATAGAGAGCGAAGAAGTCGTCAAGGATGGGAGAGGAGAGGATTATTAGGGTGAGAATTTTGTGGAAGGGAGAGGAGTGTTGTTCTTGTAGTTTTCTGGGAGGATGAGGGTTCGGGAGCCATTGTAGGAGGTCGTTTGGGCGGAGTTTGGTTTGGAGTGCGGAGTGGATGGGATGAATGGGTTGGGTTGTTTTTGGAGGGTCGGACGGAGAAAACAATACTACAAGGTATACTTCTTACGGAAAATTTAGTAAAGCCATGCTAGTAGCAATTCTACTTCTTGTAATTGGGTATTGTAATAGTGTCCTCTAATAGTAAAACACCAAATGAACCTCGTGAACCGTCCCAGACTGCCTCAATAACCACACCCAAGAAAGCATGTACTTCCAACAGAGCAAACCTAAACTCCCTCCCCTGGTCTCCAAACACAACTCCTTTCATCCCCCCCACCTCTGCATCTGCATCGCCTGCGCCCGCTTCCACTCCTCCACCTCCACCGCATCCATCTTTAACCCAGTCCTTCCACTGCACGGGAAGGTAAAGAACGGCTCATTCCGAAAGACCTCACAGAAGTAATGTCTTAATCTGCCGCAACCTTCAGCCAAGCACCCCACTATTCTTTGGTTTGCCTGGAATGTCTGCTCGCAAATTTCGCATATGCCGAACCCCTTGGTGGTTGGAGAAAACTTGGCTGGGTCGATAATTGTGGAGACGTTGAATATATGGACTCGTGCGAGGAGGTGTGTACGTGTACTGCTTGTACTTCTTGTCGGTGCTGGAGTGTTGGAGGTGGGTGGGATTGATGCTTTTTGCTCGTGGGACATTTTGTGTTTGGTGGTAGTTTTGTTGTAGCTGCGGCATCCACTACTTTATGTACTTGAAATCTGGCGTCTGAAGGTCTATTATGTGCACTGCAGCTGCGCAGGAAGCGAGGGGGTAGGAAAAGTTGATACTTGAAATCTGGCCTCTAGAGGTATAAAATCCGCAAGTCCTCTGTTGCTGTTGTCCACGATCAAGGAGGCCGTACATACATGAATACTTCTTTATTGTACTTCCACAGGTTGATGAGGTTCACGATGATGGTTGTTTGTTTCACTCGCATGGTTTCCAATTTCACGGCATAAAGGCTAGGGAACTCACAACGAGATGTGAAAGTAAATGACGCATTGCATTAACGTTCTGCTAGCTATACAAAGTATCTAGTAATAAAGTTTTTTATCATCCATTTCGAAACGAGACGAAAGCACATGTATAACAGACACGTACACGGCGAGTATTCAAACGCAGTAAAAGCTCAATGTAAAGTGAAATTCCAACCGATAAACAATATAACCGTCGTATCGAACCCGCCATTAATGATCCTGATATCAATCTCTATGAATCCAAGCAAGCAAATATAAAAAGCAGAACCGATTGAGTACGTAGTATACCACAAACGAAGAAAAAATAAACATGTGACAGGAAAAGAAATTACTAGAAAGAAAAGGAAGTAACAATGGCAGGGAATACACAATCAGCTCTTGACTATAACACCCCAGTTTTTTCCGAACCAGATCCCAAACGACAAGAGGAAACAAAACGACCAAACCCCACTACTCCATGCAATACCCAAATGAAACCAAAGAAGAACGAGTGATGTACGTGTGCGGATGACGATGATGTTGATGAGGATGGAGGAGGATGAAGTAGAGAACATCACAATAGAAGAAAGCGGAAAGTCATCTATGAGCGATGCTTCCTCCGCATATGATCCTTCAGATTATCGAGACGGCTTTTGCGGCATTGGCATACAGAACAGACATACGGGCCCTGAACTCCATGAGCCCTGGAGGTCTGATGTCTTGTGAGGTCTTTTTGGGTTGCAAACGCCAGTGTGCAGCGAGCTCCGCTTGGCAGGTCCAATGAACAGAAGAATTTCTTGACGTGCTGTTTCCTGTGCTTGTTCAAGTCACAGGGACGAGCGTAGACTTTGTTGCCTCCAGCGCAATTGGGGAAGTCGCAGACGAGGACTTCAGCCCGACGAAGGGTGGGGGTGACAGGCTCCGTGTGCGACATGGCCGGGGACGGCGATGAGTGGTAGCCGGATGAAGCGTACGCCGACGATGCTGGCGGAGAGGAATACTCCGGTGTCTGCTCAAGGTATGAGGACGAAGCGTAAGGAGAGGCAGACATTTCGCCCTGGTAGCTTTGCGGGAGGTAGTCTTGAGCGATGAACTCTTGTGAAGTGGCTGCAAGAGGGTCCACCTGCTGAGTGGTATAGGCGTTGAACGGATACTCGTACTCGTTGTGGTTACCTGCTGCCATGCTAACAACTCCAACCTCAGGCATCGCCGTAAGAATGTTGTAGGCGTCGAGAGGTGAGAAAGCAGGGAAGCTGCTTGGGAAGGTCTCGGAGAGAGTGGAGCCTAACGGGTCGGTCTGTGGGTCCCAGTTCGCGATGGCGTTGTTGATGGCAGCGGTATACTCTGGGGTATTTAACTGAAAATCGCTGGGGGCCTGATAATAGCCCATTTGTGGATCGAATTCGGAATTCGAGTAATCGTATTGGTTTTGCTCCGAGCCGGAAGAGGCTGAGGCAGATGAGAAATCGAAAAGTTCATCCATTTCGATGGGTTCTTCGAGAATGGTGTGGAGAGTGTTTGTTTTGATGTTGGTGGCCTGAAAGGCGAAAAGTTTGTGGCTGTAAGATTGATTGGCCCGAGGGGCAAAGTTCTGGTAGTTGTGGTGGTAGTTTGGTAGTCTTTCGAAGGTTGGTTCTGATAGTTTGGTTCCGGTGATTCTTTGTTTACTCTGTATAATCCCGCCGGCAATGGTTGATTATGAATGTTCCAGTAAGATTGTTGCGTCGAGGTCAGTCCCTCCGATATTTCTAAAGGCGGGTCTGACGAATGTGGTAGTGGATTCGACGGATCTTTCGGCTTTAAGGGTGGTGGTTTTCTATCGGGTGTTGAAAATACTACCAGTAAAAGTAGAGTTTGCCAGATGATGGAATGTAAAGATTCAAATTGTTTTTTCCTGTGGAAAGAGTCAGAAGATGTACTCGTGTAAAGAAATAGAGAAAATGACACCGGAGAAACGTACCGAGTATTATTCTTCTCTTCGCCCGGAGCTCGCCTCAACAACCTGATATCTTCCCAGGAATCCAATCTCCGTCGGTTGCGCTGGGGGCGATAGCGAGAGAATGTGCTCTTTTCACGGCGGTTGTTGAGGGATGGTTGATTCCAAACAGAGAGAGGAATGTAGTTTTCTATTATAGGAGGGCCAGTCGGCAGGTCGTCTAGATGCGAGGCAGGTTTCGAGTTCCTGTGAATAGCCTTGTGTGCATAAACCCTCTTGGGAATGTAGACCAGTAATTCTGGTGCTATGTCGGTGTTAGTCTTGCTTCTTTGTGTTGCCTCAAACGCAGTAACAACTACCTTCTCCTCCAACCATCAAGTTGTCGTCAATTGAACCGTGACAAGCTAGAGGCCGACTGAATGGGACCGTGGGGCAGAAACCGGGCTGAGTATCCAGAGACGATTCAGAGCTCATCGTTTTGGAGTTACTGTCAGTCGAATGGGTGATCTTTTCATTAAAGGTTCGACTTCTTCATGTTGGGAAACACTTTATCAGTACTTGGCTCAGGGATCTGGCACCGTTGGATACACACCGAACAGTCGAGGAATCCTCGCGTTGAGAAGAGATGTCGTTCCGGGCCATGGCAGGCTTATCGAGAATGGGTGCCATGTGCTGAAACAAATCCTTGCTTGCTGCGAAGTCCGCCTCAGGAAGCAGCTGTAAAGCGAGTACTTCCCTGTATGTCCAGGAGTCGCCCGGGTCATGGTAACGACCCAGGCTGCCTTGATGGCCCGGTGTGGAAGCAGCAGCAAGGCTGCCACTTCCATACCCGGTTGGCATGAGAAGAAGATGAGTTTGCAAAGTGAGAAGCTGCGAGAGCAGACTTCCTACTGAGCTAACAAACATCATGGCCGAAGCCGTTGTTGCCCGAAGGCTAAAAGTCGAACCGACGAACGTATACAATCACCTTGACGAAAAGCGGGGGAAAACCTTTTTTTCTCGAAAACCGTGAGAGCCGGTAGAGGTAGAGATCGCGGGGGGGAGGGTCGTCTGAGCGGAGGAAAAAGGTCCAAAAATGTGGGAAATGTCGATTTATAGGTAAGCTGGACGAGGTGATGTGCACCCTTGACAGGGCGAGGTTTAGGCCTCCAATGCATCGAGCCAACCATTAGCGCGCCTTGGCGCGCTTCGCCTCCTTTCTATTTCCGACTGTGCAATGTTGATGTGTGCCCTACATACTTGGCCCACCGTCGCTACTACGGTAGAAACCACTCTGAATGTGCTCTGATAGCGATGGAAAGCTCTAAATCTTACTTTTTACAAGGCTTTTCCACTGTTCTTGTAGCCTAAGGTGGTGTTTTTGTTCTCAATCATCGCCTATCCTTGCTATTGCGACGGTTTCTCTCTCTCCAAACACTCTGGCACTTTTCAATTTGGGCGCAGAAAAGAATCTCAATCGATCCTCCTGCAAGCCTTTGCGTGACTTTACATTCATGCACATTTTGAGTCATTCGTAATTCCCTTTGCTTGATAATCGCGGGTCAAACTGCAGAATGGTTTGGCTTTCAACTCTTGCTTCAGACCCTCCTACATACATAACTGACGACCTGGACTTGGGCGCTTCGCCTACTAGTTAGACTAAAAGTGAAAACCTATGCTACATACATACAAGTTGGTGGATATATACTTCATATCTCTCAACTTGATGTCAAGTTAGTGTTCTGCACCACTGCTCAGCCTTATCGACTGTGCCCTCTGACCCAGAACGTGGGGTTGCAATTGAGCCGGCCGTGATGCAGGCTCGTCCCTCAGCCCTGCGAATTGAGCAACACCTTGGTGCATTGCAGAAAGTTTTCCAATGTGCATCTGCTCATCATGACCATCTCAGCATTTCAAACAGTTGAAACGACCGGGCTCGGGATGCCTTGCGCAACGCAATAATTGACGACTCCACACGGGTGCACATTCTGTTCTTACGAACCCGGAGCTACGACACGTCACTTACAATCTGTTCTTTCGGTATGTAGATAGGCTAGGTGCTCGTATTTTGAGAGTGTTTCTGTACCACAGGGTCAGGGACAGGGACACGTATGCCAGCCTTATTTTTCAGTTTCACTGAGGTTATCATACCGCTCATTTTGTGATCGGATGATGGTGTTGAAGGCCTGAAGTTTTGCCAAGGATTCGGAGGTGGGGAGGAGCGATCCCAGAACCGACGTTGAGATCGGACGTCATTAGCCAACCGTTGAGCAGGATGAAACGAAAAGTTGGTGAAATTTCTGTCAGCGAGCACGTTTGTAAAGCTGCCGAGTTTGTAAGAGGATGCCTGCAAATTTTATATGCGCGGAAGGACCTCGAGGCGCGAATTTTTTTCGAATGCCTGGAATGTTATGATCGGTGAACGCTATCGGATCTTATCTGATCTTCAGGAACCACCATTGCTTGCGAATGGGAAGAACCTTCAGTCTTCAGACCCAAACACAAACACAAACAACACAGTTCTTGAGATCTTGATAGCCGCCATACCGTAATGGAGATATCGAAGGAAATCTCTGGGCTTAGCTTCACATATCTTTCTAATAGTGAGGAATGAAAGAATGACTGCGCTGACTCGGAAAAAGGTAGTGGCTCTGCGGACGGGCCGCGAGAAACAAAGGACACTCCACACTGGAAAGAATCTGCTAACGCGTTAACGATAAAGCACTCTCATAGACATTTATTGGAAAACATCGATCCAGGGGCAAAAAGAGCACACGATTGAAGGAGCTATCTCCCCGAGCAGAGTCGAACTGCTGACCTGCAGATTGCGGATACTTATATTACATTACAGTCTGTTGTGATACCAACTACACCACAAAGAGAAACGATAAGGCTCGTCCGAAGTGAAATAAACAAGACCTAAAAGCGACTGCGTAGTTAAGAAATGGCAATCCGAGACAAAAGCAAGGCCCAAACCGGGATTCGAACTCGGGACCACTCCCATGCTTGGATGCAGGCTGCTAGGCAGCTCGGAACAGGGTCCCGAAGGGAGTATAATACCTCTAGACCATTCGGGCCGTTGTGATTTTAGGATTTCGTTTTGTTATCACATAAAACAAATAGTACTTGGTAGCTCATTCGCGCAGCCTACAAGTAGTAGCTTAATTTCGAGTTGCAATCGATCTAGTCAAACGATATGGATAGTACAAGTACAAAAATGACTTTATCCCACCCACAGGCCCCTCAAAAATCGCAACTAATAATCCCCATCTTGTTGGTGATAAACTCATCTAAACAACTCTATTAGCAATGCAAGGCACCCATTTCACTCATAATAGACTTACTCAAATCAATCTGACTATACTGGTAGAACCCATCCGACCTCTCACAGTTTGCCCAGAACATGACCTTCCCTGGAATATCCATATTCATATCGAAATCTTTCTTACAGCTGTTCAAGAATCCGCCACTATAGTCACTTATTAGTGCCGTCCGCAACCACAGCTTAGGTTTATAAACTCCTAACCGAGACAACAGGTATTTTCTCATCTACCAGGGAGGCCACTTACCGCTTTCTAAACACAAGATTTCCACCTGCATTGGCAATGCAGTAGCGGAGGCTGACCCAAGTCGAATCTCCGTAGCCTTCTCTCCCCTTTTTACAGAATGTAATGAGGTTGCCGTTGTTCATTAGGGTGGTTCGCGTCATCTGGTGTCTTGTTAGCAGAGACTCTGGTTCAGATGGAAGGGCGGACTGACATCACAGCTTTCCTTGAAGCCGCCGCAGAGGGCAGAGTCGACGAGGAGACAAATGCTGACGAGGATTGTGGAGAGGGTTGAGGTGATGAGCTTCATTGTTTGGGTGATGCTTATGTTGAAGGATATTTATTTCCAAGAGCTTCGAAGTATAGTGCAAAGAGGTTCCCAAGTCTGAAGCGTTGATCATTTGCCAATGGGGGAATCCGGAGCTTAATATATAGCCATTGCAAAGAAGGGCAACTCCTCTTCTTCCCCACCATGCATCCTGATACAGATCCGAACCGGTCGTTGCAAACGGTATCTTCTGTGGCATCCCGTCCTTTCCGGAGAGTTTATCCTGTCCCTTGCTTAACTGTCCATCAGTTGGCCATGAACTGCGACGTGCCGTAGGTGGGGTAATAGCTCGATATGGGCGACTTGAGCCCGACCTTGAATATACTATGCCAATGGTTCATTTGCGATGAGATGTAGTCTGAAGTTGAGATTTCGAAAGGACCAGTACGAAGTAGGAGTTACTGGCCATGGTTGCAGCAGCAGGTATCCGAGGTTCCCGTTAGGACCGGTGAAACAACCATGCGTGACAAAGTGGGAATCAGAATATGAAAGAGACAGTTCACATTACAGACCGCAGCAGCAAGCGTAAGTGCAGGGTATGTTGCAGTGAATTCATATATCATACATTAATTATACAGTGCAGTTCCCACAAGTCCCATTAAACTATCCGTAAACAACTCCTACCTGTCCCAAACCGAAATGACTAGAAGACATGTCGACCAGTCATAATCCAACTTCACCTGTCAAGCTCCTCCGGATCTCGAAACCAAGCAAAATAGTATGCACTTTTCCCATATTTTCGAAACAAGTTGAAGGAATTAAACCGCATAAATCCTCAAACAACAGTAAGTAAGTAAGTAGTTTAAGAAATAAATCAACGAAGAGATGGAACAGTGATTTAGTCCCAAGAAACTTTCAGACCCTCAAAATTCTTTGCATCAAGGTCCAAATCATCAAACACTGGGTCATCAGCCTTGAGACCTTCAACACGCTCCTTATCTTCTTCCTCCAAGCCTTCGAGGTCTTTCTTGGCAGCCTCCTCTTGCTTGCCTTCCTCACCGGCGACATGGACGTTTCCAGATTCGCCAACCCACAAGATCTGTACACCCTCAACGTCAAGGAACTCGCGATCGACAGCGGTCCATCTCTTGCCAT
Source organism: Ascobolus immersus RN42 (assembly GCA_003788565.2). Classification (NCBI taxonomy): domain Eukaryota; kingdom Fungi; phylum Ascomycota; class Pezizomycetes; order Pezizales; family Ascobolaceae; genus Ascobolus; species Ascobolus immersus. The sequence continues at coordinate 67,445 of ML119836.1, forward strand.
TGAACTTTTCCTTGAGGTCTGTAGGCATATCGACGTTTTTGCCGACAGGAACGCCTTGAGGAGCAGTTGGTTTAAACTCGGGATTGCGAACGCTAATGACGAATGAACCGCGCTCGTGGAGGCCAAATTCGGTAGTGACGGAGGTAAGATCGGTGGGACTGGTTAGAATGTAGGCGAAGTGGGTGGAGCGATCGTCGGAGCCTTTGAGAATGGAATAGACACCAGAGGCGACAGCTTGCGCAGCTGCGAGAGTGCGAGTACCCTTAGTCTTGGTTTCGTAGCTGCGCGAAGCTAGAACAGTATCGCGGATTGTTGTGACGCTCGAGTTTGGCTTTTCGAGGAAGCAGCTGCGCTTGGTGTTAGTAAAGGCGGATTATTGCCGGATTGAGGTTGGAGTGCAGTGGGGGTCGAATGGGTGGGGGTCAAGGACATACATTTCGCGTTCGTGATGACCGACGCTGGGGAACTTCTTCTTTGGGAAGATTAGAACGCGGTTGATGTCCTCATTCTTCACATCATCGTTGCCGGGCTTTTGACCGTGTGGGATGGGACGCATGACCATGTAGGCCCGTTGAACGTCATCAAGCGATTCGGCTTCGTCGACATCCACCTTGTTACGGAAGAACCAGTAGAAAGTACCCTTCTCAATCACCGGATTCGGTGTGCCATTGAGTGTTTCTGGCTGCTCAGTTTCTGGGTTGATCTTAGATTCTTCCTGTGGAGCATCGGCCATTGGAGTATCCTCCTCCTTCTTCTCCGACTTCTCCTCTTGCTTGACGACTTCACCGTCCCTGACGGATGTAACAGTAGTCTCTTCTGGGGTTGGAAGCTGCTCGTCGCCATCTTTGTCGGTGCTACCGTTGGTCTTGCTCTTATTGTCTTCCGACTGGGACTCCTTGTCGCCGTCTACCATCTGGACATCATTTTTCTCCTCCTCTTCGACCTTTCTCTTGTTGGCGTCGATTTGTGTCTCCTTGTTCTGCTCCTCGTCACTGGCCTCATCCTTTTCTTCACTATCATTGGTCTTTTCCTTCTCGGCCTCCTTCACGTCCTGATTCTCCTTGGTCTTAGCCAGCTTCGTCTGCTTTTCGTCATCGAGGTCATCCTCGTTTTCCTCAATCGACTCAACCTCATCCGCCTTTCTTTTTTCATCCGAAACCTTTGGCGAATCCTCCTTCTCCTTCGTGGTGTCTTTTGGCGAGGCCTTGCGCTTCGGGACGGCCTTCTTTGGAGCGGGCTTTGGTTTGACAGCTGGAGCACCACCATTCGCAGCTCTAGCTTGGCCTCTAGTTGTTGGCATTTCGACAATGGTTTATTCGTTGTTGGTAGGCGAATTAGTCGTTTGTCAAAGGCGGGTAGTGAGTAATTCCCGGTTGTTGGTTTGCGTCCGGTGCTATCTTCTTCGTATGAGTGTGTTGTGTGTTGTGAGCAATTCGGAGTTGTGTTGAAAAGAAGGAAAGGGAGAGGAATGTTGAAGTAGAATTGCCTGAGGAATTGGACAGATGCTCTTCGAATTCTGGGGGTGCTGTGGGCGTGCTGAGACCCTGTGTCGTTGCCGTGCTGGTAAACAAGATGATGTCATTGCCCGGCCAACAGCCGTCGCAGATGATCGCCAGATCACGAAATCAAAACAAAAGGACGAGATGGGTACAAACTTGGAAAGCAAATATCCGCTTGAGCCTCAAGATCAGACAAAGGCACAAGCAAACGTCAAAACAATCGAAATTGGGATATCTAATAGCTGGGGTTGAAAAACAATATACGGATATTTAACTGAAGCAGTCCCCCAAACGCCTTAATAAATGCGGTATTCCCAAAATCATGAGAGGGGTAAAGAAATAACCAAAATGATATCTCTAAGCTGGACAAGAGAAGCAGGTGGTTTGAATGAAAGAATGAACGTGTCGAGCCTGTCGCAGTTCGAGAGCAAATGTTCACTCCCCAATGTCCATAACCGAATCATCAAGTAGGATGCGCTTCACACACGCTGGTTCTTCTGAGCGGGCTCGCTTCGTCCGCACCTCCACACCTTCCAGCGGCTCCAGGTCGCATGATTGTTGTTCGGAGAAGCTCCGTTTCATTGCCGTCGAAGAATTGAGGCTTTGGTCTGAAGCTGCAAGCCTTTGAGCTTGCCCAGCAAGCGTTGCGCCTAGCCGACCTTCCGTACTTTGCTGCAACTTGTGCGCTGGCATGAACGTTGTTCTCGGTTTGTAGTCCACCGGTGCTTCTTCGAACTCTCCGATGATGGTTTCGATACCGTTTGTCCCCGAGTTCTCATTTGCATCCACCTCTTCGATATCCAGATAACCAAACTTCCTTTCAGAGGCGGGACCGTAATGATAGATGTAGTGGGTTTGTGGTGTGAAGTAAGATGGCGACGATCGTTTCTGTGGATATCGTGATAAAGCTGCATTGGAGCGGACCGTACGTCTAGGTAGAGGTGCAATTTGACGCATGGTGACTCCCTCAGAGCCGGAGCTCATCGTCATTGTAGGTTGTAGCTTCCGATCGTTGTTTGCTTTCGTCAAAGTGCGCTCGAACGAAGGGTGAGGTGTGATGTTGTAGCGATAGTGGGCCCAATAAGTAAAGCCTAAAGCGTATGAAGAATGATACTGAAAGATCCAAAGATGAGTCGATAAGTTTGGTGGCTATGTGCGCAGATGGACTTTGGGCGCAAGTATGTGTGAAGCTACCCTGGTTTAAGGGTGTTGTTTGGAAGAGAGATTAGCGGGGAGGGTTTGGACAAACATAGCAGAATAAAAGACTCGAGAAGATCACCCATGTTCGTTCGTTTCGGGTTTGTTGTTTGTTAGGAAATCTTTGGTTGAATTCCTATGTGGCTTGGAAGTTTCTCGATTGTTTGCCTGGAAAGGATCCGTCATCCCGTCAGAATTTCTCCAGTCAGAGCTCCGGTAGCACAAAACTTAGTTAAACACTGTGAGCACAAACATGTTTCTCGTCCGCAAACAGCTTGGCGGGCCCAGCCATACGCTGATTAAGCGAACTCCTCAGTCCTGCCACTTTGGTGAGGAGGGACCAGATCCAAGTGCTGTCCTTAACGTTTTCGAACTCAGCACTTTTTGGCGGCTTACCTTGATACCCCCCGGAACCCTCCAGTCCCCCCTTCCAAGCCTTCAGCATTTCGCCGTCAGGCCCAAACCCACCGACCATCCCGACCGATAAAAGATCCTCGTCAATTCTCGAATCGGAGAGATAAAACGACCGCCAGAGGGACCGAAATCCGTCCCTACTTTGCCGACTCTCACCACTTAAACACCCAACCCGATACCCCCTAGAGAATCGCCAAAATGCAGATGTTAACGAAGGTTGGCCACAACACCGTCCATCGGCTGCCGTTAGAGGACGAATACTGAGACGGAGTGTTATAGTTCGAGTCGAAATCCTCCAGGGCAAAGGGAATTGCGTTCCATCCAAAGAGGTAGGGCTTCTTGCGTCGCCGTCGCCTTTCGGTTGGTGGGATGGCTTGTGTGTCAAGTGCTGACTGTGGGGTTGTCTGTCGAAAGGCCATGGATCTTAGTTTCATTGCACTCGTCAACTATACAGCTATGGGATTATCGGATGGGAACACTGATAGACCGTTTCGAAGAGCATGATGGACCAGTTCGTGGTATCGACTTTCACAAGACTCAGCCATTGTTCGTCTCTGGTGGAGACGACTACAAGATCAAGGTTTGGTCGTATCAGACTCGGAGATGCCTCTTTACCCTGAGCGGTCACTTGGACTATGTCCGTACCGTCTTCTTCCATCACGAGCTCCCATGGATAGTGTCGAGCTCCGACGACCAGACGATAAGGATATGGAACTGGCAAAACCGCTCCCTGAGTACGTTTGGAGATCAAGCATCGTGGCTCTGTTAGTGGGGTTACTGACGAAGGAATTCTAGTTGCGACCCTGACCGGCCACAGTCATTACACAATGTGCGCTCAGTTCCACCCGAAGGAGGATCTCATTGTCAGTGCCTCTTTGGATAGCAGCGTCAGAGTCTGGGACATTTCGGGTTTGAGAAAGAAGCATTCGGCACCTACCGCGATGTCCTTCGAGGACCAGATGGCCCGTGCCAACCAACAACAAGCCGACATGTTCGGTAATACTGATGCGTGCGTCCGCTTCGTCCTCGATGGCCATGACCGCGGTGTCAACTGGGTCGCCTTCCACCCAAAGATGTCCTTGATGGTTTCCGCTGGTGATGATAGAAATGTTAAGCTCTGGAGAATGAGCGGTATGGCTCACTACTGAATAGCCAGAACAAACTGCTGACTGTATCTAGAAACCAAGGCCTGGGAGCTCGATACTTGCCGCGGCCACTTCGCCAACGTCTCCGCTTGTTTGTTCCATCCCCACCAAGATCTCATCCTCTCGGTTGGAGAGGACAAGACTATCAGAGTCTGGGATTTGAACAAGAGAACCCTCGTCCAGTCCTTCAAGAGAGAGAACGACCGCTTCTGGGTTATTGCCGCGCATCCAGAAATCAACTTGTTCGCTGCTGGTCACGACAATGGTGTCATGGTATTCAAACTTGAGAGAGAAAGGCCAGCTTATGCTGTTTACCAGAACACACTTTTCTATGTAAACAAGGAAAAGCAGGTTAAGTCTTATGACTTCAGCAAGAACACCGACAGCACTGCTATCCTATCACTTAAGAAGCTTGGTGCCCAGTGGACGCCTCCCCGTACGCTTTCCTACAACCCAGCTGAACGTGCCGTTTTGGTCACCTCACCTACGGATGGCGGAATTTATGAGCTCATCAACCTTCCTCGCGATGCCTCTGGCTCGGTTGAGCCAACCGACACAAAGCGTGGACCTGGAGACTCGGCAGTTTTCGTTGCCAGAAACAGATTCGCCGTCTTCAACAAGGCTACCCAACAAATCGACATCAAGGACCTTTCCAACTCCACTACCAAGACTATCAAGGTTCCAGAGATTCACATCAACGATATCTACTTTGGTGGTACCGGATGCCTCTTGTTGTGTGCTCAGCAATCCGTCGTGCTGTACGATATCCAGCAGAAGAAGTCGATTGCGGAGCTCCCAGCTGCTGGGGTCAAGTATATCATCTGGTCGAACGATGGAGCTCACGCTGCTCTCCTCTCGAAGCACAATGTCACCATTGTCACGAAGAACTTGGAGCAAGTTTCAAGCTTGCATGAGACTATTAGAATCAAGAGTGCTACTTGGGATGACAGTGGCGTCCTTCTCTACTCCACATTGAACCACATCAAGTACACTCTTCCAAACGGGTCAGTATAAGTCTTCTTCAGTGACGACCGAGTAATGCTAACAACTGCTGCAGTGACAATGGTATCATTCGCACTCTCGAACACACAATCTACCTCACCAAGGTCAAGGGAAAGACCGTATATGCTCTCGACAGGGAGGCGAAGCCAATTGTTCTCCCAATTGATCCAACCGAGTACCGATTCAAGCTCGCCCTCGTCAAGAGGAACTACGAGGAAATGCTCAACATCATTAAGAATTCCAACCTCGTCGGTCAGAGCATCATTGCCTATTTGCAAAAGAAGGGCTATCCAGAGATTGCTCTCCAGTTTGTTCAAGATCCGCAGACCAGATTTGAGCTTGCTCTTGAGTGTGGTAACCTCGAGGTCGCTGTTGAGATGGCCAAGGAGCTCGATCGTCCAGCATCTTGGGAACGTCTTGGTAAGGAGGCCTTGAACCAGGGTAACCACCAAGTCGTCGAGCTCGCATATCAGAAGCAGCGTAACTTCGAGAAGCTCTCCTTCCTCTATCTCACCACTGGCGATGTTGACAAGCTCAACAGGATGGTCAAGATTGCTGAACACAGAGGAGATCTTGGAGCCCGCTTCCAAAACTCCCTCTTCTTGGGCGATGTTCAGGCCAGAATTAACATGCTCAGAGATGCGGAACTCTACCCATTGGCCTATGTTACCGCCAAGGTCAATGGCCTCGTTGAGGAGTGTGCTGAAATTCTCGAGATTTCGGGATTGACCGAGGATCAGATCAAGCTCCCAACCCTCGGTGGACCACTTACCCCACCACCAGCCATTATTCCAACACACACTGCCAACTGGCCACTTAAGGCTTCCTCGCAATCCGTGTTCGAGAAGGCTCTTCTCGGAGAGGTTGAGACTCTCGCTACTGAAGAGACGCAAGCTGCAGAGCAAGATGGCTTCTTTGATGCCGAGGAGACTACTAACGGCAATGCTCTTGGCGAGGCGGAGGGTGAAGAGGAGGTTGATGTTGGAGAATGGGATATGGGCGATGATATTGAGTTGGAAGAGGCAGCTGCGGTCGACACAACCCTCGATGCCAATGCCCAAGGACCAAGCGAGGCTGAACTGTGGGCTAGAAACTCTGCTTTGGCTGCAGATCATGTTGCTGCCGGATCTTTTGAATCTGCGATGCAGTTGTTGAGCAGACAGATCGGTGCCACAAACTTTGAGCCTCTGAAGCCAAGATTCCTGGAGATTTACAATGCCTCGAGGACTTTCTTGCCAGCTACTGCTTCATTACCGCCTCTCATCAACTACGTAAGACGTAATGTGGAAGAGACAGATCCTCGCAAGGTCTTGCCGATATTACCCCGAAACTTGGAGCATATCACATCGACGGAGCTTCAGCAAGGCTTCCAGATGATGAAGGCCAACAACCTTGCCGACGGTGTCAACATTTTCCGCAACATCCTCCATACCTTGATGGTAACAGGCGTCGACTCCGCCAGCCAGGTTGAGGAGGCCAACAGAGTGTTGAAAACCGCAACCGAATACGTCCTCGCCATGTCCATCGAGCTTCAACGTCGATCAATTGCCGAGGACGCCTCGCAACTCAAGAGAAATCTTGAGCTTTCTGCCTACTTCACAAAGCCCGACCTCGCCCTCCCTCATAAGCAAATTGCTCTCGTTTCGGCTATGACGCTCGCGTTCAAGAATAAGAACTTCCTTTCCGCCTCGACTTTCGCTACGAGAGCCCTTGCCAACAACTCCACTGGCAAGCTTGCTGAAAACGTGAGTTTCCTACCGCTTCTTTACTTCAGCAGATAAACTAATGTATAAAATAGGCAAGAAAGATCAAAGCCAACGGTGAACGCAATCCGACCGACGCTGTCGAGATTGAGTACGATTCGTATGCCGAATTTGACATTTGCGCCGCCTCATATACCCCGATCTACGCCGGAAACCCATACGAGCAATGTCCTTTCGATGGTTCAAAGTACTTGCCCCAGTACAAGGGTACCGTGTGCACAGTCTGCCAGGTCTGTGGCGTTGGTGCTCCCGCTTCTGGTTTGAGGCTACTAGCCCAGTAGGTGGATTCCAATGTGTCTGGATGGTTTGGGAGTCGTAGATGAACATGTTTCTTTTCCTATCTGTCTTGTCTTCTTCCCCATCGGTTCGTTTGTTCTGCGTGATGAGATGAATGATTATGTGGAGGTTAGATAAAAAATGACATGCGGGGCATCTGTTTGTGTGGCATTTTTTGCGTAATTGGTTGAGAGGACGAGGTCTGGAGAGTTCGGTCGGTTTCATACGGAAAATCGTGTCTATGAGAGGTTGTCATGTCGTTTGGTAGCACTTGCTTTGCTTACCTTGATTGTGTTTATTTATTTATATTCTACTTAGTAGTGTCTTCTTGTTGCCTTCTATTTATCCCCGCACTTTTGTGTTTCTTTGCGCCAGCTTTAGTGGTAACGGTAATTTTCAGAGTATATTAGTTAACTTTCATATGAAGCTCATGTGGTTCCTGTATGTGATTGTTTGGGCTTAACGAGACTCGAGGACGTTGACGATGGTGCCGAAGGATGTCTCACAGCCACTATTCCTCAGATAATAAAGGAAGTCTCATAGTATGGACATCATCTATTACGGTCTCATTATCGTACATCTTATACATACGGGAGTAAGCTCCAGCGTGTTATCCGCCCGGGTCCGTCCTCTGGCTACCTCCACAGCATGTCCATTGCCATTTGCTACCACAAAACTCTCCCATCTAACTCCATTCCTGAGACTTGCGTACTCTTCTGGCAATATCTCTCGGTGGCTTCTTCACAAGCATAGCAAACATCACCGCCGTACAAGCCGACAGAGCATACCTGAAATATGTTAGCATCACACAGGTACTCGATAGTAGAAAACTACTCACCAAGTGACAATATACTGCAAATGGTCATTCTTCAAGTTGACCGCAGCCGTCCGTCCAATTGGCTCACCATTCAACTTCTTATTCAACTCCACCAAATAGTCCTGCACCAGCGTCTCCTCAATCCAAATCGGCTCACTTCCAGTAAGCTTGGCCATTTGATCAACATCCGGGAAGTAGAACTCTCCAGTCTCGGGCCTGTTGTCCGGAGTGAAGGAATTCTTCTTCCATGGCTTTCTCAACAGTCCCTCCACCGTCACCAATCCCCGTGGAAGCGCATTAATCCCCCTCTTCTTCTGGTCCTTCATGTCCTTTGCGATCCATCCACGGTTGACGAGAATCTTGCTGCCGTTAGGACGCTCAAGTGGCGTGATGACCTGATAACCGTTCTCGCCTTCGTAGGTGCGTGGGCCGATGAGCATTTCCTGGTCGTGACGGAAGGTGCCGGTTGCTTCGACTCGGCGGTACTCAAAGTCTGGGACGGCATTGGGATCGACGGCTGGTGGGAGTGGGAGCGGTGGTCGAGTGAGGCGGTCTTCGTAGAGGTCGATGAGTTCGGTCTTCCATTGGAGGCGCTTGACTTGCCAGGTTCCGAGGCCAAAAGCGAGGATGGGGATGAGGGCTGCGTGACGTCAGAATGTGAAGGAATTGGAGGGGAAGGAAGGACGGAAAGACGCACCGAGAATGGAGAGGCCTAGAGGACGATGGCGTTGCTTGTGGCGGATGAGAGGGGACGGTTTGTCGAGGATGGATTCCCAGTCTTCGGCGTCGGCGGGTTGGGCGGGTTCCGTCTTCTTTGGGGCTTCTTGTCCGGGCTTGGGGTTCTGTGTGAATTGAGTTCTTCGCTGCTGGTATCGCTGTTGAACGAGAAGAGGAATCGACGTCCGGGATGGATTGACATTGAGTGGCCGTGACAGGTTGGTCGCCAGCCGGAGGAGTGGTGATCTTAGAACCATGTCGATGAGGTGCAGCTCTCAAACCGCTGGCGTCCCGCCCAGCTGCCTTCTGTAATGCCGGACTATTGATACTCCGGCGATGGATCGCCAAGCCTCCAGGCGAGTGGAGTTAATCCGGGCCTAGCTCGCGACACCGATTGGAGAGTCGAAACTGAGGAATGGGGCTACAATTTTCCGAAAGCGACGCTTTAAATATTTGCCCTTGCTTTTGGTTTAAGTACTTTACTACTCGGACTTTTGCAAGACATCATTCATTGATATCGAGAGATTTAATTAGCAGCTTTACCCATCTATGCGATATTTACACTCGACGGTCACATACGGCCATAGATTGAAGAATATACGGGATCCCGTCCGCTCTCCCATAGTCAAGCTTCTAATCGCCAAGTTAGTACTGCGGTGGGTGACCACGCGGGAATCCTTGGTGCTGTATGTATTTTTTTTCCATGACCACCCCCGAATTTCCCAATTTGGAACAAATGTAGGTACCGCTCCCTCAAAGCCCAAGTTTTACATTAGACTATCTAGTTACTAAGTAGTAGTATGTACTTCTTAACCTGGTGGTTCATGTACTACACAACTCTTAAGTAGGAATTCACTCGAAACAGGATCGAACAAAAAGGTATTTGAGGCACTTGGTACATACTTAAGTAGCACTCTACACATTAAGTACCTACTTAATATTTAGGACCTACTTAGAAGGAAGGTTGCTCGCACAACTCGAAGAAGTGCTTACCGTAGAGGCCAATTTCCGAATCGCGCTTCCATAATCCTTCACTCGAAAATCATCCACAGCACCCCAGAATACCATTCTGTCGTCAAAATCCTCCAATCTAACCTTGTCACGACCCTCCAAAGTCCTCAAAGCCAGTCCAACACTCCTCACCCCCTCCTCCGCATTCTCCCATTCCCCAATCTCCTCCCTCGCAAACCTTACAATCCTCTCAAAATGCGCCTCAACGCCCGGAAGACACTCCTCCCCCGTATAATTCCCCTCGAAGCTCTTCTCCCTCTTCCGTAATTCCTCAACAAGTTTATAGTTTCTCGGATACCCAAGAAAGCTCAGTGAGACGTATACGCGTGGGACCATTGTAAGGATTAGAACATAATCCACGTATTGTTCCCGCTGGGCATAGGTGTGGTGCTTGGGACGACCGGGGGTCTCACGGTTTATGATGGGGTCGTGGTACTTCTCGTAGCAATAGTTAACTACCGCCATGTGAACGCGAGCGTTGAAATCATCCAGTGAGACAGGAGTGGACGTAGAACACTTCGCTGCTGGTATGGTGGCTCTTTCTTCATCCGCTACAGAGGCGCTTGTAGCGAGAGGACTGTACTCAAGGTTTAGCGACTGTGATCCTCGATTCTTTGACAATTGCGGTGAGGAGTAATGTGATGACTCGGCGCTCTGATCGTGAACGGCGGAAGTAATTCGTCGGACTGAATGTGACCATTGGGATGAGATCGCTAGAAGTAGGGATGCTGTGGCTGCTCGCGATTTCCGATCAGATTTGGTCTTGGAGCGACGGATGCCTGAAGCCATGATATTCCGAAAAGGTGCAAACTTCGGATTTCGGATGCTGATCGATGCGAGGGCGATTGGACGATTGGATGTTGTTGAGTATTGATGTGCAAATGCGACAGTGTACGGGCGTTGTTTAATCTACGACGACTGCAATGGAGGCTACCTTAAGTAAGTACTTAGGTAAGTACTTGTTAAGAAACGAGCGGATATGGATTACTTAGCCTCGTTCCCAGCGCAGAGTATTTTTCTCCCTAATTTCAGTGTACTGTGGGTATATACAATTCCGGGGAGTAATGCTTTCTGCATGAGCCACTTAAGGGACGAGCACTGAGCCTCAGCCGATCCTTGCTCTGCATTCTGTCGGCGCCCAGGACGCAAAGAATTCGCGGGAGTGGATTCTCGCAAGTTCTCGTGCCCGGCGAGCGCAAGACCTCTCCGAGTCCCAGACAAACAAACACGCGAGGGAGGCCGAAACTGACAATGTAAGTTGATTGATCGTTCTGGCGACTTTCGAAGTAACCTTGTAGAGGCCGACCGCATCTCGCAGTGTCGCATTCGATCATTCAACCGCTTGCTTGCAATTGCCAGAGACCACCGTGTAGGCCTTCTTCTCACCGGAGCGACGTTGGACTATTGAAGCTTCTGGCCTCGCCTCACGCAGTATTGGCCGACGATATTGTACATTTCGGGTGCTGTGGAAAGCATGCGTCTCAGATATCGAACTTCATTGCTGAGCTTCAGTACATCAGTTTAATGACGAATGGGGACGCTAAAGGGGACGTACTATGGGTGGACGGGGCCGTACTGAATTATGAGAGAGAACACAGACAGTATTGGGATGGTGTTTGTGCGAGTACTCGCCTGTCAATGTGTGCCAGTGCTTGCGAAAGAAGGAGTTGGCTCTGTTCCTGTCTCTCACTTGAGTGTCAGGCCGAGAGAACTGGAAGTGTGCAACCTCCTCAAGTCTAACTTTCAAAGTTGTTTCTTATGCCAGATGGCACTCTATTAGCCAGACCTTAACTGGCAACATCAGGCTTCTTTATAAGGTACAAGGGCCTTCTTGCTATTTTGCTCTTCAGAGCGTGTATTTTGTGGTTGAGAATCCTCTTGTTGCTGTAGCAACATTTTGTCCCGTGATGGTCACCCCAACAGGCAGATTAGCACAAAGGCAATCTGGGCTATCAAGCCTCCATTGGGGAAAGAAATGAGGATGATTATAGAGTGAGTTTTCATTGAAACCTGGGCTTGTTAGAGCGCAGACTTTCTCTCGCATTATTTTCATCCCCTCCAACTCCCTTGCACTCTCTTTCACTCTCGTTACACGCTACCATTCCCAACCATTTCAACCGTCTGCTCACGAGAGCCCACTTCCCAATATCAACACCAAAACCGATATCGCGCTGGATAGCTCTCTTTTTCGTAAGTCCCCAGTTCTACCCAAGTTGGCTCACTTTGTTGATATGCGGCTGCTAATTTTACAGCTCACCACCGCCTACAACATCGAAATTCATAGTCACGATGGCATCTTTTCGCGATCTCCCAGTCGAAATCCACCACATCATCTTAGAGGAAATCGTCAAACAACTACCTAGTTTCGAGTGGACTGAGAGTGCGTTTGCTCTGGCCCGCACGGACCAATATTTCCAACACGTTCTCGAGGAACGTCTTCTACGTCTTATAGCCGACAAGATCACTGAGATGGTGGATTCTCGATCCCGTCACGGTCCCATCCACGCTGAAAGCATGGTCGACCACATGATTCGGGCAGACAAATTTACGGTTGACTCTGTCCTGGATATCTTTCAGAGAATGGATTGCTCCAACCTGATTGCACGATGGATGCTAGAGGCTATTGTCAGGTCCCAGAGGAAGAAAGTACCAAGGCTTGTATACCGACTTGCATGCGCGGTGGGAATCGAAAGCTGGGCTTGGATGGGGGCGTGGGAAAGCGACAATGGGAATATATGGGAGCCCAATATTCCATTTCCTCAGAAACTTGCCCAAAGGGATGACGTCCAACTCGCAAAGCAGATTCGTCGTGCCGGTGTTTATCTCGAGAACTTTGTGGACAGGAAGGGTGGAAGCTCTTCACTGGGCTGCAGAGGCCGGGAGCGGTAGAATGGTGGAGTATTTGTTGGGCCGTGAGGTTGCTATCAACTGCAAAGATCATGCAGGAGCAACTCCGCTACATTATGCCCTATCTCTCCGCCCTGAGTTCTGGAGAAGTTTTCCAAATCACTGTCTTCCCCTGCTCCTCGCCAATAAGCTGCAGGTGGTGAGGGTTTTGCTTCAGAACGGTGCAAACGTACAGGCTTGCTACGACCCGAATACCCCACAGGAGGCAGATACCGAGGATGAAGATGTTGAATATGAGGATCGGGATGAGGATGAGGATGAGGACCACGCTCATATCACTTGGACCCCTTTCCAATTCTGCCTCCTCGGGCTTATCGAAACGACAGATGTTCATACAGATCCAGAACTCTCCTCGTTCACCCTCAGGGCGATCAGAGAACTCGTGAATCATGAGACTGTGCATATTTCGGGGTCTCTTTATAGAAAGAGATGGGCCGAGATGATCGCATCTTGTAGCGCGTCAAGCATCGAAATCGAGATGACAATTCAAGTCGTCTTTTCACGTTACAATGATATTAAGGCAGAGTTCAACTATAAGGGCTACAAGGGTGTTACAGCTTTGTACGGTGCAATTGTCAAGGATGGGCGACATGTGCTGTTCAATTTTATTCTGCGCCCCGACGGGACTTTCACGTTACAGAGTTTCATTGATCTGATGCATGGCCAATCCATCATTGGGGAAGACCCGGACTCAACTGAGGCTTTCAGAATACTGAGCCTTGTAGCTTCGCATGAGCTATACTACAAGAATCGAGGTGTCCTGGAGGAGGGCTTATTATTCTGCCTTAGTCTTGAAGCCGGTCATGCGAGCCTTCGCCCCGACTTCCACATCTCCATCATCCTCCTGCTCCTTCAACTCGGCTTTCGTACAGCTCTTCAGATGCGATCAATCTCACTTGAAGCAGAGACGACACGGTCCGCCTACGCATTCTTCGGATGGCCTGTCGGCGAGCATCGCAAGGCAGAAGTCATACGCAAGTTGATAGAGGCCGGTCAGAATCCAATCTATCTGGACAAGTACCTCGATGGAACGCCTCTGCACTACGCCATTAGGACGGGCCAGAGTTTGGTGGCAAAGAAGCTACTTAATCTCAATGCCAACGTCAGCATGAAAGATTTCAAGTTAAGAGAGCCGTTACATCTTGCGGCCTATCACGGAGATGTCGAGATGGCAAGGGAGATTCTTGCCCGTGGTGCGGATGTGATGATTACGGATTGTTGGATATCGATCCGATAGCCAGTACAGGAACTGGTCACGGCGTTCTCGGCGTCCTCGGCGTCACCAGAAGGACCACGGCGTTCCACGCCACCCAAGGGTAAGGATATAAGCTGGGATCCATGGACGGTAGATAGCCAATCAATTCAACCTTGACGTTCTTCACCTTCTTACTTCGTACGTACGTGCTTCACTCGTAATTCAACACGTTATCAGCACCAATCAGCTCTTCTTACGCTTTGGTACCACACTTCTCTTTCCTTCTACGACTTCTTTGTTCTCCCACCTTCTACACCTTACGTACTTCCCTATCTGGAAGTATCTTTGTTCTCTCTTTAAAAGGACTCTCTCATCTCACCATGTCTCCAACCAACAACCTCCACAGAAAAGACTCTGTCAACAACCTCAATAACACCAACGCGAACAACACGCGTCGAATCTCAGCCTCATCTGACGAGTCACATCCTACCTCACGTCAACAATCACCAAGCAACACCACCACATATCAAACCCGTCAACAGCTTGACGTCCTTCTTGATCAAGCTCTTCAAAACCCTTACGTCCCTACTCAGCAACAAGCTCAATCAGAAGACCATAGAGATTGCCTACGGGAAATCTGTACACGTCTTCAACAAGCTCTTACCACCTTTGAAGTTGCTGCCTTTGAAGCCTTAGAGGACTTTCCTCGTATTCAGCAACCTTTGTCTTCTATTCTGACAGAGGCAGCTCGAACCCTTCATAGAGGTGTCCTAAATCCAGGCTTCTACCTTCGTCAGAACCCTGACGTCACCTTAGCACCACCTTCGCCAACCTATCAAGAGGCTGTAGCCCAGCAACCAACGCCAACCTCGTCTCAGCAACAGACAATACCCACGCCTCCTATTCCCGTTAGCAGCCAGACTCCAGCCCGTCAGGCGCCATCAGCTCACGTCTCCACACCTCTTCGCCGCCAGAATGGATCCCAAGTTGATTGGCTCGCTCGTCAAGCCTCCCCCACAGTTGAGAGGCAAAGAAGACTATCCCGGGTGGGCCGATTCCATCCGTACCGACATGATTCTCATAGACGGGATAGATCTCCTAGAAGGGAGAGAGGAAGCTCCAACTCCCCCGACTCCTCGTCAACAAGGAGGGAGAAGTAGAGGGAGAGGGAACTCTCAAGAGGCACAGAACCACGCCCAAGCACGGAGGGTGTATGAGGAGGAGGAGATGAAGTATAGAAAGAAGAAGGCGCAACTCTTTGCGTACCTTTACAAAGCTTTGCACCCGTCTATCCAGTATCAGGCGGCAAGCTTTAAGGAGGAGCAGGATGTTGCGGGGCTATGGCAGGCTCTCAAGGAGCAGTACTCGGCGAGGACAGTTGCCGACATTGTCTCCCTCTATAGAGGATTGACAACTATGAGGTTCAGAGATGCAGAGCATCCTGCTGAGACTGTGGCGGAATACAATAGCCGCATACGACAAGCAGACGAGAGGCTCACAGCCAGCATGGGGGCTATTGACGCCAAGGTCCTCCGCGCTGTCATGTACCTGGAAGGTATGGAGCAGCACTTCCCTCAGCAGGTCGCCATGCTACTACGTGACAACCAGCATGCCGTCCCTGGGCCCCAAGGTCTGAAGTCACTTGACTTCAACAACGTCATGCAGGAGATGGAACTGCTGACGTCAATTTGTGCTCCTGAGCCAGAATCTGGCGGAGAGGCCTCAAAGGCATTCAGAGCTGCAGGTCAATGGCAAGGACGCAGCTCTAGTGGAGGACGAGGTCGTGGAAAGCCACGTGGTGGCGGCAGCGGCCATGCTGGCTCCTCCAAGCAGCAATCCCGTGGCAGGAGTGGCTCAGGCTCACGAGTCTCAAAACCTCAAGGCCAGTCAACAGGCTCAGGCCCGTACTGTGAGTATCACAAGAAGCATGGCCACAGTAGTGAGGAATGCAAAGCCCTCAAAGAGGCAAGAGAAGTATTGGCCAAGTCCCAATCAAGCTCCACGCCAGATATTCTCCGTTGTTCTGGCCACAAGGGCAAGCACAAGAGTGGGCTTACTCGTGTACGCTCTGCTAAGGCTAAAGCTGCAGAGAGCAACAAGCGTGCTCTCCTGAAGCTGGCCAAGTGGATTGTGGACTCAGGTACCAACAGGGTGATGACCTACACCAAGTCCGTCTTCTTACCAGGATCCTACAGGCAACTCGTGAAGCCTGAGGAGATTGAGCTGGCAGATGGAGGAATCACATCTGCAAGAACGACGTTTCGCTGACCGGGAGTTGGCCGTGTGATTCCGTTGACCGTGTATGGCCGCGTCCCCGGGGGAACTCTAGCGGGAAGCTAGCGAGCTCTCCTTGACAAGGAGATAGCGAGGCAACACCGTGTCATGGCCGGGGTTCTGCCAGGCAGGCACTAAGAGGCAAACCCTCTCAGGGGGGCTTAGTGTCGACACCTATCCGGGGTTAGGGGGGAGTCGGTCGGCAAAGGGGTAGATTGCCGAAGCTACGCTCGTGG
>ML119837.1:0-91449 GCA_003788565.2 Ascobolus immersus RN42
ACATCATGAAATCTCCTACCCCTCAATGCTGCGTTGCGATCAGCGCTGGAAGCCTTCAAACTTGAGTTGCTTAGCTGAAAGGATATATACTCGTCTCTGCCTATGCGGGCCGGTCCGCCATTCTTTGTTCTCCGCTCGTCCAACAACTCGCTATCTCACAGATCGACGCGATACGCATCTCCACTCGAATCCGTTACAACAAACTATCGGAAAAACGAGGTCTCGGAAAAACCAGGTCTCCAATCTCCACAACAGCGAGCTCATATGGCACTTTCCCGAGCCTTCCTCCGCTTTCGATCATCCTCAGGCGACTTCCTCTCCCACGCTTGCATAGGAATAACGCTCACAGCAGCATCGCCAACGCCCTCGCCTGCCTACTCCCGCATCTAAGTGGACTTCGAATTCAAGGCCCTAACCATCACCATGACTCGGCTCGCCACTCTCCTAAGAAAACGAGTATAAGAACACTCGCATCCCCTTCCTAAGCTGAACTTATCCGTCGACCACAAAGTCAAACAGAGAGTCCCCTCCTGTCGCTTCTCCTGAGGGGGTATTCGTCGGGGGACTCGTCGGCGCATCACGCCTGCACGGAAGTTCGAAGGCAAGTTGTTACTTCATCAGGAAGGAAACGGAGTGAGGCTGACTGGGGATAGATACTGAGGGCGGAATATGGGTTACTTGTGGGTCCCTTCGAGGCGCTTCTCCTGAGGGGGTATTCGTCGGGGGACTCCGGGCCGATGCCGATTGGTGCCATGGTTCATGTGAGTCATTAATCTGGTTCATTTTAATAGATGCTGACGCGGAATAGTACTTGGCCTCAATGTATTGGATTTGTTCTGTCATACCTTCCTGGTTTGGTGTGTGCAAATCGCAAACGAAGGAGTCCCTTCGAGGCGCTTCTCCTGTGGGGGTATTCGTCGGGGGACTCCGGGGCGATGCCGGACGATTGGTGCCATGGTTCATGTGAGTTGTTGACCTGGTTCGTTTTCAATAGATGCTGACGCGGAATAGTACTGGGCCTTAATGAGATGGATCTGTTCTGTCATACCTCCCTGGTGATGAAGGATACCTGCCAAGATTGGACAGCTTTGAAGGACTGGCGTTGGGGAGCAACGGTGCGGTAATACCCCGCTCCACTGAGCAGGTAGGCCGTTGCTTCCCGATGTTTCTTCGCTTGCAGGAATACTGCGCGGCAAGGAAAAGCCCGCATGACGTTCTTGGAGACCGGTAACCCGCCCATACACACAAGGAGTGCAACGCATGGGCAACCATGGAAAGATGAAGTGCTTTTACCTGCTTGGCTGCTTGGATCACGATTCGACCCTTGCCAGGGAAACGATAAAGCGGGTCCTGTGTGTCAAAAGGAGTCTCCTGATCCGTGGCCGACTTATCACTTACGATGATTGTCGGGAGGAAACGAGGAAAAGCTGCAACTCACGTAGCGACTATTCCACGCAATTCCAACCAAACGGGTGTATGCGGTTTCCGTGCTTGTCTCTGATCTTCGGTATGCAGAGGGAGCCGCGGTGCGGTAATACCCAGCTCCGACGAGCTGGTAGGCCGCTGCTCCCCCTCTCCGCCTCACCACGCATGCACGTTCTTGGAAGACGGTACGTTGGCCAACGCCCGCAAGGTGTGCAACGGATTCGAACGCTGGATGCACCAAAGAGTAGCGGAGTGCCGACCGTGTCGGGAAGCAGGGCATCCAAATGCTCAATGTTGGTTCAACACGGTTCCTTCGGGAACCAGAGCCATCGGAAGGCTTCTGGTGGATGTTCAGCTTGGCCATAGCGGGCTGCTTGGATCAAGACCGTCCCCTTCTCACGGGTGGGACAAGCTACGAGAGTACTACACTCTGGCACTGTGCCGGCATCTTGATCGTGACGCAGCCATCATCGCCCTCCTTCCGGATCCGAACTCAGCAAGCCATACCCGCAAGACGAAACCAAGGCCCAACAGACCTCCTCGCCCACAGCTCAGCTTACATTGACTCCTCCGCCACAGGCCTCCTTCCGTGTGATATCTGTCCAGAGCAAACCTCTTACTCCTGATCCCTGCAGGCCGGTACCGGCCAAGCAGCATTATAAAATCAACAGATTACGAGTAACAGATATCCCTATCCCGCTCGCAGCAAACGTATTTGACTGGATTATACTGGTCTTTGTTTTACTGCACGATGGCAAATGGGTATTCAAGACGAAGGACTCTACCGGTATCGGAGCCAGACAAGCATCACGAGCGAGAGGGAGCGGCGGTGCGGTAATACCCAGCTCCGACGAGCTGGTGGGCCGCTGCTTCCCCCCCGCCTTGGGAGGCTGCCAGGGAGCATGAGCGCGAGTGCTATGCGTGCACGTTCTTGGAAGATGTTGCCGCATAACGATGCGCCAGGTGTACCTGTGACACCTGCGAGCGTGGCGGGGTTGACAAGCATCGACGCAACACTGTGCGGAAACTGGCGTATGCAAAGTAGATCCTACTAGGCGGCTTTCTTCCTGGGTCTGGACGGTGTTGTACCGCACAATTCTCGGCAAACCCAAACCTTCCCATGGGTTACGAAGGCCGTCGGACGGTGTGTGAGCAAGAAGCGCAAATCCACGTGTCTCCCTGTGGTAGCAGTGCGGTAATACCCAGGGTAGGCTGCATCTTCTGGGAGGACGGTGTGGGTCTGGCTTTCATCAACGCCAACATGACGCCGCTTCTTCAACGGGATCGGGACATCTCATACCTGCCTTCTCGAGATCTTGAAGATAGATTGCATGTTGATACGGCTGACATCAACAACGCCACGAGCTGTCTCTGCGGTGGATTTGTCTGCAATTGACGTCTGCGCGGTAGATGTCACCAATTCGACAGAAAAACAAGCTCTGTTCACCATGCTTCTTCTCCACCACGCGCAACGCCCCTCTCGCTTGCCAATCATGCGTTGAGCTTTGCAATGCCTTCCCGCTCCACCTCACGACCCGCCTTCCGGCAGCAGCATCGGATACGGCTGCCATCAACAACGCACGACTATAGTGTACTATCGAAGGTTCGACAAGCTGCATCTTCCTGTACGCCTGCCGCCAACTTGAACGCCACTCGTGGGCAGTGAGGCATTTCTTCTGTTCAACGAGCAGAGCAGATGCAATGACTTTCTAGAAGCGTTCTTCGATGGGGTCGGCGCTTCGCATTGGTGTGCGGGGGGTAGTGTCGAAGGAACGCCATGTTGCGGGCGGGATGGCTGCTGTCAATGATGTCATGAGGTGGGTTGTGGAGCGGCTACCAGCGGACGTGGTGAGGGGGGTTGATCAGTTTTATGGGCTGGGGATATTATGAGGTTCAATGTGCAGAGCAGACAGATGCAATGGCTTTCTATCGCCACACTTTAACGGGATAGGAACTTCACACCGGTGTGTGGGAGCCGCTGTCATCAACAACGCACGAGTGCGGCCTGGTGGAACTCCTGCGGGCGGACGTGTAGAGAGAGGAATTGTGAGCTTCTACTTGAGGAACCGAAGCTGGGAATCATATGGAGTTTCTCGAAGATCATGCGCATGCTTTTGAGGCCAGATGCAATGGCTTTCTTCCACCACGCGCCTGCTTTCTCGCCGGTACTGGCTCCACTGCACGGTGCGTGGAGATAGAGCTTCTGGATGAAGGTAAAACCTGTCGGATTGTACGCAGGAGGCGGTTAGCCCGCAACGCTCCCCCGACACACGGGAAGCAGTGTGAATACAGGATGGCAGGAGCTCGCGACGTTCTGTCTTGGAAAGCGAGAAAATCAGGATGCAAGCGAAGCGGACCGAAACATCTACCCTCCGGTGCGCCGTCCCCGCCGCCGATGCCTTGAAGCCAGTGTATCGTCCCACCCGGGAATATATACCCGATTGCCTACCTTCTCCGGATCGCCGATCCAGGCTGCACCCCACCGACCCGATTGTCGTCACACCGCACTCCGAGATTCCCCGAGGGCAGTGTATAGTCCCAACCTTCAAACCATTCCAGATTCATCGTTTCGGAGCAAGAAGATGTCGATACCCTGGAGTCGTGCTGATGCGAGTCAGCCGAGCCATTCGTGCTGTTGCCATCCGCACGCTGATCTCCAACGATCACGCTCGGCTTCTTCGCCTCGGTGCGACCCGACCAAACCTGACTTCGAGCAACTGCTCAGGGCCTACAACCACCGATACAAGGAAGGCCATCGCGCCTTTGCCTATATACTGCGCCGCACGTTGTGGTCGCGTGCGCCGATAATGACTTCTACCCGGCCGTGTTGCCGGATACCGTCTCTGGATCGCCACGATCCAGGCTCCACCTGCTGCGCTGTCTGTACTGTAGCCTAATATGCACATCACTCCTCGTTCGCAATCCCGCTACAAATACTATATCATACTGTATTTGTAGATGACTTCACTCGAGAAGTATCCCTTCGCTCTCGGCCCAGGCGGCTGCTAACTCACTGGGACAGCACCGTCAAGTACGGTGTGCCTTTTGCCCTGCCACGGCGATGGATGAGCTCGGTACATCCCATGCGAGATTCAGAGAGTCTGTGGGAGCATACTAGGCAGTTTGCACGTTTTTTTCCCAGTTGCCTGCTTCTGATTCTGACACGGGCCTGGTGAAATGCGCCTTCAGATCCATGCTGCTGCTTCTGTGTTCTCCCTGAGCGGTAGTGGGCTGCCTGCGGTGCCGGGGTCTTCGTATCTACGCAGATATCCACGCTGTCCGTCCGGGTTGGAGGCTGTGCATGTGTTTCAACATGCTGGAAACGCGGTGGGCATTTCCACCAAATTCTCGTTGGCGGGGATTACGGCAAATGCTTGTACTTGTGTTTGACGGTCCGGTCTGGCTTGTGAGGGGATTATGATACAGACTATCAGAAACGGATAAAACGGGCTGTACTACAGTATCTACGCAGATATCCACGCTTTCTGAGAGAAATTCGGCAGTACAGTGATGTTGCGATAGACAATAACATTTCGGAATATACTGAAACAGCGCTGTACAGCTTCGAACGGCCATTTTGACCGGAACAGATGGAACACTTTGTTTGGTATGGAAGACACGGTAGTTGCTATGGTTCGGAGCCGTATACCGACAGCAAAGTACAAGAGTGAAAGAGATACGAAGCCCAGGCCTCTCTTCCTTCATTTTCGGATTTCAAATGGAATGATTGGAATGGATGGCCTCGAAAAGAAGATGGATCCTTGAAGACTATGGCAAATTATTCGATACTGGAGCATGAGACAATAATATTTCAGAATATAGGGCATGGGCACATAGCTTCAAACGGCCAATTGGACCAGAACAGATGGAACACCTTGCTTGGTATGCAAGACACTCCCGTCTTAGTATGAGAGCAAACCCGGCAAGAGGTTGCGTTTTTAGTTCGGCGTTACGAGCTTACTCAGCAACGAGTTGGATCAAGAGGATCAGATGCAATCGGGGTCCTCTTCTGGCTTCACACCTGCTACTACCAACGGTTGGATATGAATACTCCTAGCCAGATCATTTCTATCCACACTGGCAGGGCGCTGTCTTCCTGGGTATGGGTACACTGTGACCAACTCCCAGCCTACCAGGATCCGGTCAACAGATCATTTCTATCCACACTGGCAGGGTGCTGTCTTTCTGGGTATCGGTACACTTTGACCTAGTCCCAGCCAACGAGGTTCCGGGAGGCGCGCAAGGAGTAGCATTCCCTTCCTTACACTTGGACCCGGCAGAATCACGGGTGCTGAAAGAGTTAGAATGAAGGAGATGTTCCCTGCAAAGTGCTGCTTCAAATCCGTACATCCACTCCGTGCCCTGTAGGTGGTACTGAGAGAGGCATTCGCCATGGTCGAAAAGGAGTATCACGTCCGTCTGGCTTGCGGTCGTCCATACTTCATTGCGAAACGTTTCGCCATGGTCGAAAAGGAGTATCACGTCCGTCTGGCCTGTGGGCGTTTCCTTCCAATTCTTGCCGCTACCTCTCACATAAGTAAAGAAGAGAAACAAGCTTGCTTGAGCATCTATTGCCCTTCCTCCACATCACGAACGGCAACAACTGTCTTTCACTTTCACCTCAGAATCACCTTCAAAAACCAACCCGAAGATGACTCCGATCTCGGATCACCCACAAGACCCACACAACTACGCTCCTCCACTCAAGCGCCACCTGGGACCGCGACGATGCAAGCTCTGCCAACCACTGAAGACTGTGTGCAGCTTATGGATCTGATCACAGAAGCAATCCCAGGCCTGTCCGATATGTTGCTAATTACTGGAGGCCATGCCGTTCGTCAACACTGCAGCCACAGAAAGACCAAGGACATTGATATCAACGTCAAGACGACCGATGACAGGCAGAAGCTCATGGACCAGCTAGCCCTGTACTTCGTAACAAAACCACCTCCGCAATTGGACGAGAAGGACACCAGGAGCATTGCAGTGACTGGGTGGCAACCATTACTTGCAAAGCTTATGGGCTTTCCACAAAAACTCACCTTCGACCTCGAACGGAAACATGAAGGAATTAGGCTCGACGTGACAGCACCTAGCAAAGTGTTGGTGGAAACATTCCAAGAATACACCACATGGGTGGACAGGGCTAGGAGGAGAACCGGAAAGCGAAAGACTCCAATGCTCCAAAATCCGAGAGCCGTCGTAGCTTGTCGTTCCTCCGATTGAAGATGCCGAGGCAGAGGGAGCCGTGCATCCACAGACTCAAAGCGCTGAAGGAGAGCAATCGACGAAGCTGTCGATCCTCCGATTGAAAATGCAGAGACCGAGGAAGAGGAGGATGTGTGGGGATACTGAAGTGACTTCACGCTCAAACTTTCTCAGAACAAGCTGTTTTTCAAGAAGAACTTTGGTACCCTCCGCCGTCAAGTGGGGATGCCGGTCCAGTGGGGGATAGTCAAACTGGTAGTACAGATCGTCAGGTGGATACAGTAACGCAAGACACTCAGGTAAGAGGAAGATAATGTTGCATGTTGGGCCGACAGTGTGATATGGAGCTAGGAATTGCTTCTTGCTTCAAGCAGCGCTTCTTGCAAGTACCATTTCGAAAATTCAAACCTTCCTCCATTTGCAAAAATTCGGTCCTTGCAAGCTTGACACAACTAGCACCGAGGTCCACGAAGATAACTTCTTTTCCGGCACGTGTTGCCGTGCCGGGGACCGTATGGCTGTGCTCGAAGAAAACTGCTTGCAATGGTACGTGTGGTGCCGTGTTGGGGCTCGTTCTAGGAGCCGCGTGTTCGATTCTGCCGCTGGTTGCGAGTTTCTCATCCCCTTGTTCTATCAAGGTTGGAACTTGCAAGCTACTTCTTGGGCATGCGGCCTGCATGCATGGGAAGATCAGTTTTACGCACCCTACTACCCCTAACTTCGAGACGAGCCGCTGTTTAAGGTGGTAGAGTTTTCCAGAGACAACGTACTGAGGGTCTTCCCACAGTACTTTGTGAAGGAGTATCGACTGGCAGCAACGGGAACTTTCACACCTGAGATTAGGATCTGGGTTGTCTACAAACTTTAGAGTTGAGATTCCAGCGTTCGGGTTGAATCGTTTAGACTATGTTCAATGCGAGGACATACCACGACACAGGAAGCGATGTTGAAGGACTGGAAGGCCTGATGAGTCTTTAAAATGGGCAAAAGTTGACATTGAAGGGTTCTGGATCCGTTCGTGTGGGAAAGAACTGGGGATTCCTCTTATTGTTACGGCCAACTGCTGCAGAAGGCTACCACTCATTGCCGGCAGCTTTCTCCAGAACGTGGCCCACGTATCAATCCACGCGCTCTACTTCGGCCGTACAGCTAATTGAGGCATGGCTTGCAATGCTAAGAACCGCGCATGCAACATACAGCCGTTTCGCCTCCCCAACGAACATAGTCTTTTAAACAAAACACCCACCACCACCAAGCACAAAACAACGCCAAATCCGCAGTACAAGGGCCAGAACTCGAAATGCGACACAATGGAACACCTCTGCCTTTCTGAATTTCACAAAATGAAGATGTCGTCCCTTTGACTGAGTAACTCGAACTTCCGAACATCCAACATCCAACATCCAAAGGTAACGCCCGCATTGATGGTTATTTCGAAATGGTACTAACTTTTGAAGGATGACACACCGTAACGCGCCCGAACTGATCTTGCTCGGTTGTGGGTGAGATCATCGATTCGAGCGCTGTGGAAATTGATGACCAAGAAGGGTTCGGACAAAAATGGACGCTTGGTAGCTGGTAGTTTTGGATTGCAGCTTACGGTTGTCGACAAGCTGTGCCATCCCACCTCCATGGGACAACGAAAGGATCCAGGAGCTACGAGAAGCGAGCGTGCTGCCTGATGGAAAACTTTGCTCACCAGGTGTCGAAGAAGGCCAAGGTCGCTATTCTAGTTACTGGAGGACTAGCAGTTCGCAAAGTTGTTGGGTGCTCCAAGAGGAATACTGCAGTAAGAAGTTTCCCACCCTCGTGAAGATACTAATACTAACACTTTTTAGGACTTAGATATAATGGTCAAGGAGGACCCGGCGATATATATTAAACACCATCCGAAAGACCTTCAAGGGGTATGATGTAAAGAGGACAGGCGAAGATGGAGGGATGGAAGGCATCAGTAACCGACGCGCGTCGACGCGACCAAGACACCGGACGAGCCATACGCACGGACATCTTGCCATGATGGATTCGACCAAGCCCCATCCATTCCAAGCAACGGCTCTCGCTCTCTCGCTCAGGCTGCAAGAGACTCCGAAATGCGTCATTCCCAAAAAATTCCACCCGATTCGACAAGAAACCGGAGTCAAGTGTGGCTTGTGTACCGGGCATGTAATGTTCGATATTTGTGTGCCCTTTTCCGTCACAGTGCCTCCAAGCTACATGCTCTAAGTATGAGAGCGTGCCCCGGAGAGAAGAAGCAGCTGAGCCAGCCGACCGATCCCCCTAAGCACTGCATGCGCAGCCAAAAGAGCTTCAGTACATCAATCCAGCTTGCCACACGCCATTCGATCAACCATTTACTTAGGTCAGAGACGGATTATCAAATGTGCATGGAAACAAGAAGGGTATATCTCTCTTCGTCCTTTCCCTGAGAAAGATGAGGAAGGATAGAGCAAAGAGGGAGCGCCGGGACCCTGCCAGACTGGAGGTTCTTGCTTTTTCAAGACCTACTCGACAATGCCTTCACTTGATCAGGATAATTTCGACATTTGGGCCTAAAGCAATATTACCCACATCTTGGACAAGGAAAACGTTCTCTGGGTACCGGGAATTGAGGACGTAATATTTGACCCCGACTACCACGCGACTGCCAGTGCGACATCATGAACAATTCACGATCTCCGATCCCTCAGGTTCTACTACTTGACTACCTACAATCGAACACAGCGGGCGTGCAACGCCGCACTAATCAGGAGAGGGTCCACTACTAGAGGGCCACACAAATTGCTCCGTGCACGTGCACTGCAAGCGTCTCCTTCATCAGAAGTACCGTATAACAGACTAGGGGGAGCTAAGCAGTTCCATGGTTTAGAATGCATACAAAATCGCGAGCTTCGTCTTATTACGAGTTGCTCTTCCGAGATTATTACCTGCCCTGGCGATATGGGGAAAGCTTCATTATATCGCCGCGGAATTGCGAGTTATATTCAGGAAGACAACATATCCACCGTCGTATGCTCGCATGGGTCGTAGAATCGGAAGCTGCCTATCGTCAACAAAACGCCATCATGATGATCTGGGCGGAACAGATCAGGACAGACCGCACACTCGTACAACGATCAAGGCGAAGAAATTTAACAGCGGGCAACTTCCGCAAAGGACTCTTCTTTTTCTCATCAAAGATTCCGAATTCCTATCAAGCCATGGATGTATGAAACGATGCTCCGAGCGCCCGGCACTATGGGGAAAAGTGATGGTCTCATACTCGAAGCTTCCCTTGGAGGTTCGTTACGAAATCCTCGAGAAGATAAAAGTCGGCACCGAATGGCAAAGCTTTCACGTCTTGCTATCGATTCTAGTTTCTGGATGAAAGAAAAACAAGGGGTGAATGCAGAGAAGGATTACTGAGGCTGCACCACGATAGGATATTGAAGAAAGATCTTAAGGAGAAGCTCTCCGTAACTACTTGACTCTAGATCTTGCAGTCTCGCTATAGCTCAAGCATACGAAATGCTGATCTAGAGGGTGTCTGGAAGATCTATAGCCACGTTTTCACGGTGAACTACGGAGAAGGAAGGAAAAACAAGCGCTTGCAAGCGGATTTGGGATTCAGTGAGAAGTAAAAACATAAAGTACTTGGAGAAGGGAGCTTGTTGCAAAGTGTATTAAGTACTACGTAGCTATCGGATTGCTTTGAGAATAGTTTCGTAGGAGACGGTTTGTTTGGAAGGGACGCCTGTATAAAGCCAAGGTCTCCACCCCGAAATTGCAAATTATTGTCCGTTTCGTGTTTGCAACGTTTGTCTACATAATTTATATAGATGCCCGCCCTTCTGACTCAATTTAGCGCTTTCTCTTTCTCTCTTAGCTGTCTGCAATCCGTCCATATCACCGCTCGCTAAATTCAGTATCATGGCCGAGGGATGGGTCTAGAGAGTACTATATACGTTAGAAATTACGAAGGGATAAACTCTTAAATAGCCCCTGACTTTGCGAAAAATACTCAGGATAGCCCACAGATTTGAAGGAGTTTTCTGGCGCTTTTCTGGCTATGTTTAATGGCCCTGTCCCATGGCGATATTATGTGGCGCTTTTGTGGCGCTTTTGTGGCGCTTTTGTGGCGCTTTTGTGGCACTTGAGATGGCTCCCTTGGGCTGGAATGGTTGGCGGAATGCCAAGCGCATTTACTTCCCAATTGGGCCGTCACCTTCGCCAGTGAGGAACCCCGGCACTTAAACATCATGAATTCAGATGAGGAACTTTAAAGTAAAATAAAGAATAAACGAAATACATAAAACAACTCAATCTCCATTATTTGCTTGCCCTCTCCGGTGTCTAAGAGCATTATGGCCCGTCTGCCTGCAAACTGAACATCTCTGACGAGGATTTGGATTAGGATCCATTCCATCATCACTATCTGAGTCCCTCATTATTCCCCGGCGGCGAACGTCACCCTTCTGCTTACGCTTAATTGGTGGTCGACCACGAGGACGTCGTCGTGCTGGTGGTTCTAATTCCTCGTTTATAGCCAACTCAGTACCTGAAACTGAAAGTGACAGCGAGGGCATGGCACTATCCAAGTAGCAACGCTCCCATCGATCTGAGGAGTATAATGGGTCAATATAATGCGTGGGTCGAAGCTGAAGCCGGTTGCATAATGCAATAGCATGACAGCATGGTAGTCCTCGCTCCTGAAAGAAACCGCACTCACACTTCCTTCTTGACAAGTCCACAAAGTACGATGAGCCACCACGCACTCTCTCAACATGTCCCTGTCGTACCTGTCTACTAGCCCCAAGACCGACTCTAAGCCCTAATGTTTGCCTCGACTCCTCCTGCACTGACCCTACTGCGAAAGGAGTAAACGTTTGAGCAGGGTTAGCAAGGATAGCTTGCAATTCTAGCAACCGGGACGCTTTCTTATCCGCAACCTTGTTCCATATGCCGATAAGCATATCCAGGCAGGATAGACCTCTTTCCTGCAGAAGCCAGGCATTAAGAGACTCAACGAAGTTATCTGTATGAGTACCCCATCTTTTTGTTTCCAGGAAAGGCTCTGCCCACAGTCTACGGTCGATTCCAGCTACCATTCTTCCAGCAGCTGGTACTTTTGTCTCCAACTCTTGGATTGCAGCGTTATAATCAGCTTCATTTGAGGCTAACGTTGCATGATAGAACAGAGTGCCTGCTCTCTTGCCATAGCGATTCTGGACATTATTTTGCAGATGTCTACAACAATACACCCAACTAGGTGTAAATTAGCATTCATTCAGCGTATCAGAGTTCACTTATACCAGTAGGTTGGAAAATCGATCATAGCAGACTCAATCCCTTTATCTCTATCGCTAATAATCGGGGTTTTAGAAGTTGTCTGGCGATTTCGAGTGCGTCTGGTAATGTTTTGGACATTATGACCGAGAGCAATCGACAAGTGATGTAAGAACCACTTCCATGATTCTGCATTCTCACTTTCAACTACCGCCCAAGCAAGAATATAAGCATGGTTGTTTGTATCTTTAGCTGCAGCAATCAAAAGAACCTGTACGGTAAACTGTTATTATACGTTTATTCTGATAGGGAAAGTTACCTGTGTAAACTGATTTTTTGTAAATGTGCCATCTATACCAATCAATGGAATTGAGTTTTCGAACGCTGTCTTTGAAGATGAAGGAGCAATGAAAGCTCGTTGAAACCGATTTTCGTTATCGACCTCCAGTGCTGTATGAGATCCAGGATCTTCCACCTCAATATGATCTAGAAGCCCAGGTATGCGAAGAAAGCTGATCATTTCCTCTGCGTATGATGCATGTAAAACTGCCTGCTTCAACTTTACACATGCTCGATAGCTTACTTCTCCAAATCTGCCGTTTTTAGCTAAAGAAATAATACAGCTTGACCACAGAGTACTTACCGGTTTCGGAGTGCTTTATGGATCTGTGTGGGCGATGTTTGAGAATCAATATAAATAACCTCATGAACTCGACGCTGTAACCAACGCTGCTTGTTGATTGTATCTCGAAACAGATGCTCATCCCGAGGACAAGTATGCAATGCATTGAAGTGGTCACCTCCTACCACAAACATACCGCTACCTTTATGGTAAGAAGCCCGTATATAAAAGGGGCAATGCCTTGCGTCATCAGCATTTTTGGATCTACACTTCACTACAACCCGGTTGGAGTTGCTTTTATCGATTTTATAACCAAATCGAGCATCTACAGACCAGTCCATGATCTTGTCCTTAAAATCGTCAGCATCTAGAAAGGATTCACTCCTTGAAACTGCAAATTTCGAAATAAATGAGTTGAGAGTAGGATCTTGAATATTGATTGAATGGTGTGGGCGAAGGGGAGGCATTCTGGGCTATCATGTCCAGGTTAGGGATAATTTGCCTGTTTAACGGCTCGGATAGCGATCTTTAAGGTAGATGGCATCTGACTAAGTTATTAAATTCTGTTAGCGTCGCAATAACGCCGTTACCAGTTAGGTGTATGTCTGGAAACATAAAAGCCGCATACAGCGTCATTTTGTGCTCTACACTTCCCCTATCTTCTATCCATTATGCCTTGTGACATCCCAGAGCACGTTAACGATCCCTCTCTTCCTTGCCAACAACGCTGGAATCCTCGAGAATCTATTCGTATACAACGATGTGAAAACATTTGCGGATTTCCGAACTGTCACATCAAACGCAAACGCAATCGAAATCTTGTTCGACATGCAATTGAGGATCATCATTTGCGTATAATTCGCCCCCCACGAGGTGGAGGAAGACCCCGAAAAAGGTAAAACCACCCTTATAGTTATTTGTTATGGTTGAAACTAAGGTATGAATTCCAGACATCGAACTATAATCGATCTGACAGCAGAGGAGCTGGAAGAGATAGCACCAAGCTACTCAAAGCCTCCTATCTCGCTACAGGTCTATCCCGAAATAATAGATCTGACAAGAGAGCAATCTGAGTCACCACCTGATTCCCATAGCGTCCAAAACGATTCCCAGACGCTACCTATCGATCATGCCGTTCAGAAGACTCTTCAGAGTATTCACATCAAATCCGAAGATCCCCAGAGCATCCTGGTCGATTCCCAGAGTCCCCAAAGCGTCCATATCGATTCCAAACGTTCCCGGAGCATCCAGGGCGTCCAGGTCGATTCCCAGAGTCCCCAGAGTTCCCAGGGCATCCATGTCGTTTCCCTGAGTCCTCAGGGCGTCCAGGTCAATTCCCAGAGTCCCCAGGGCATCCAGGTCGATTTTCAGAGTCCCCAGCGTCCCCAGGGCGTCCAGGTCGATTCCCAAGGTCTCCAGGGCGTCCATATCGATTCCCAGAGCCCCCACAGCGTTCAAGACGGCCCCATCGATTCCCAAGGTCTCCAGGGCGTCCATATCGATTCCCAGAGCCCTCATGACGTCCACATCGATTCCCAGAGTGCCCAGGCCGTCCATATCGATTCCAAAGGTCTCCAGAGTGTCCATATCGATTCCCAGAGATCACAATGGCCCCAGGGCGTCCAAGTCGATTCCCAAGGTCTCCAGGGCGTCCATATCGATTCCCAGAGCCCTCATGACGTCCAGATCGATTCCCAGGGTGCCCAGGCCGTCCATATCGATTCCCAAGGTCTCCAGGGCGTCCATATCGATTCTCAGAGTCCTCATGACGTCCAGATCGATTCCCAGAGCCCACAGGGCGTCCACATCGATTCCCAGAGCCCCCAGGGTGCTCAGAACGCCCAGCTCGATTC
Source organism: Ascobolus immersus RN42 (assembly GCA_003788565.2). Lineage (NCBI taxonomy): Eukaryota > Fungi > Ascomycota > Pezizomycetes > Pezizales > Ascobolaceae > Ascobolus > Ascobolus immersus. Next base: position 14,374 of record ML119837.1, read on the forward strand.
CCAGGGTGCTCAGGGCCGCCAGGACGATTCCCAGAGCCAACAGGGCGTCCACATCGATTTCCAGAGCGCACAGGGTGCTCAGAACGCCCAACTCAATTCCCAGGGCGTCCACATCGATTCTCAAAGCACACAGGGCGTCCAGAACGACCAGCTCGATTCCCAGAGTGCTCAGAGCCGCCAGGACGATTCCCAGGGCGTCCACATCGATTCTCAAAGCACACAGGGCGTCCAGAACGCCCAGCTCGATTCCCAGAGAGCTCAGAGCCGCCAGGACGATTCCCAGGGCGTCCACATCGATTCTCAAAGCACACAGGGCGTCCAGAACGCCCAGCTCGATTCCCAGAGAGCTCAGAGCCGCCAGGACGATTCCCAGGGCGTCCACATCGATTCTCAAAGCACACAGGGCGTCCAGAACGCCCAGCTCGATTCCCAGGGTGCTCAGAGCCGCCAGGACGATTCTCAGACCCTGCAGGGCATCCAGAACGTTGAAGAAGCTCCCCAAGCTATTCCTGCAAGCAGTGGCCGTAAACGGCGGGGTAGATTTCGAACTAGGACTGCATGTGATGAATGTAGGATGAGAAAGCGCCGTTGTATTCACCACTAAAGGAAATAGACTATAAGCCCACAGTTATAACGATTCGTCTTAAATAAACCTAGCAATCTCTATAGATTCACTCTCGATTATGACAGCGTGCCTTTGTTATTCTCCCATTCTTGGTTGCCTCCACCATTTGCTCAATGTTAAAAACCATAGGGGCTTTGAACCCTTCTGCCTCTGAACACCCACAAAGTGGATGCTTGTCTTCGGCAAGCTTTAACCATCCACCAATTGCAAAGTTTGCTGCCTCTGCCAGGTTGTATCCCATGTTTATACCCGAATGATACACCCCAGGCCAGATAACAATAAGATGTCCCACCTCTTGTTCAACCGTATAGCACTTGTATCCATTCTCTTCCCAGTCGTTTGGAGAAGATGATACACGTTTGCCAGAAAAGAACAGTCTCTCATGCTTGATGAATTGAGGACATTGAAATCGGATTGTGTCATATTCATTCTCTGGGAAGTGCGTCTTGAACATTTCTATTAAGAAGTTAGTATGCATTAAGTCGGTAGAGAGAGATGAGAACCTTTGCATGCATTTTCGAAACCAGTTAGTGAGGCAGCTGGAATCAAGTACCAGAGCTTTGAAGCCCCAGAAATAAGGTGGTTTGCTGACGGGAGCAACCAGTCCTCCAAGTGCCAGGTGAATACTGTTCCTGGTGTCCCGAAATAAAGATAGGGTGTGTGAATGCCCTTATACTTCTCAGAGTCGTCATGGAAAAGCAGATTGTCCTTTGTATAAATGAACTTGAGCTGGCTGCGGTCCATGTTGATCAAATCGGCTATTGGAAATCGTTAGATACTCATAGACATACTATTGTCTTTGGACTTCAGAACATACTTTCTTGATCAGCACCGTAAAGCTTCTCTCCATCGCCAGTCTTTGCAATCTCGACATGGCTCTCAACGACCTCTTCAACAGTTGAATACCCTTCACCATCCAAAATCTGGCTCATCCAGGTTCCAATCTTGCGTTTGGTGTTGGGCTTGAGATTGCGAACTTGGATAACACCATCAAAATCTCTCCCATCTTTATCAGGATATTCATAATACTGCTTATGAACCTTCTTTAACCATTGACCACCAATGTTCGGTTTGTCGGTCCACTCTGCTGCATCTTCGTCGACAAAAGGAACAAGACGTACGGCACCATAATGACGTCCATAGGCATCTACCAACTTGATGAACGTGACGAGATTGTTTGGTCTTGTTGCATATTGCGTAAGGTGGAAGATAGGGACCTCATCAGGCTTATCAAGATTGTGGTGAATACACCAAATGGGCTGGAAATCATCGGGTAGGAGTGGCGCTGGTACTGAAGATGATGCGGTATCCAGTTCGATTGGATTCTCAGCTAGTAGAGTCAGTTATGTGAATAGTAGTGGAAAAGTGTACTTGCCGGCCTTTCTTGCCCTACAAACTCTTTGTTTGGCCTTATCCTTTGCTCTCTTTTCAGCAGAACCCTTTATTTCACGCTTTGGGCGGGGTGGTGGAGGTCCTTCATAGGGGATAAAGTCCATTTTGTGTTGTTGTTATGTGATGGTTGCTGTGGAATGAGATCTCGTCGGTAGTTGTTGTGGTGTTGCAGCTGCAACCATCAAACCCCGGGGTTTCACCACACTTCAAAGGTGACAGACCGATTAGGCTAGCGCCGTTACATAAGCATCGCTCGGCGCACTAACAGCATCACCAAACTGCGCCGCAAAAATGCGCCACAAGACTGCGCCGCAAATCTAAGCCAAAAAAATGCGCCACAAAAGGTACTACAAAACAATGCCATTAAACATAGCCAGTAAACATGGCCAGAAAACACCTTCAACTCTGGGGGCTATCCTAGGTATTTTTCGCAAAGTCAGGGGCCATTTAAGAGTTTATCCCAATTACGAATGAAGCTTCGAAGGCCATGTTCAAAAAGACAAACTACTGGCCCGTTCAAGTTGGTAGTAGCCTGTGAGCACAAAGACAATGAGAAAATATACGAACGTCCCCATAGAGCCCAGCTCGATTTCCTTACACCTGCTTTGTTATACTCAGCAGGGAAGTACGTGTGGCAAATGTTGGTCATACTTTTACACCGAAAATCGATTCTACACGTGTGTCAGCGTTACGAGACGTCGACGCGCGTATTGCGGCTGTCCGACGTGTGTTTCCAAGCATCTAGATTCAAAGCCTGAAAACGACCGAATAAGCATGAGGAACGTTTTATCATAAGAATGAGAATCATGAGATCGAGAATACGAGAGTCCAAGAGGAAGAAAGAATGCATTAAGCACGCAGACATAGGGGGGGACGAGAGGATGATTATCAACGCGCAAGGATCGAATACCTCGGCGAAAGTAATTAAGAGTTACTCTGCATTTTAGTAGCTAGTAGCCCCGTTTGTGAATGCATAATGCATAGCCTATGAATCTGAAGCACTCGAACGGAATGCGACATCGAACTAAGAAAGACGAGCAATCATGCCAGTGGCCTAATATGCATTTTTTTTGCAATACGAAAGCAATCCACGATCCAAAACATTACCTCCACCAAATCCATCCGACGCACAGCAACTGGTTCACGGAGTGTTATCGCATCCGCAATACAGAGTATGCTCAGTATGCATGGGGGGTTTTGACTGATGTTGCGTTGTTGCAGCTTGCACGCGTACTTACTAGTATGAACACAATCGTGCATTGAAGAAACCTACACGGAAGGAAGTGTAAGAAGTATTTACCAGAAACTGCTGCAACTCCAGATACGCGTATACGAGTAGAATTCGCAAGCGTGCTCAATCGTCCCAACGATATGAGAGCAAAGCTTAGCGGAGGGCAACCATGCTGAAAATGATTATTCCTGGTCCCAACAACGTTGCAACCCGAAGCTCATTGCTACCTTCCTAGAACCCATGATGGAAGAGATAGTCCGTCTTGAGACAGGCATCACGGTATGGGATGCGCGGACTTACAGGAAAACTTTCTTCCCAAGGTCAACCTTCCAATTTTCGGCACGGACATGAAGGCAAGGGCATCTGTGTATCCTTCGTATGGCCGGCAATACGGCCATTGCTTTCTGCGAATACTGTACCATCAGAGGCCTACATAACGGCAATACCCTCTACTGTCCTCATGTTGTACCGAAGAACCTTCCACCTCACATTATCACATACGGGCAAAACTTCAGAAAGCAAAAAAGCAAGGATATGTCAAGTACGACCCGGATATAGGTACCACCTACGAGTTTAAAAATCCATCACTCCGCACAGACAAGGAATTCCGCAAGGTTGCAGACACTAGTATTGCTGACCCACCTTGATCCCCACAAGAATGAAGTATCAGCAGGGCACGAGACAAGCGACACTGGGCAAGCGATGAGCAGCATTGGCCAAGAAACGAGCAGCACGAGAAGTGTGATTATTGTGGAGCAGAGGCGGCAGGCCTTCCATCATAACTGATTTCAGAAACGGTCTAATGATTCCAGTTTCTAATATGCATCCGGCTGATGACGTCTCTTCTCCGCCTGATCCTCCACCTTGCAATGACTCCTCGTCAAGAAATGATACAAGCAGTACAAGGAGTGTCATTGTCGTGAACCTTACGTACTTACAGCAGCCCAGAGGCTGAAAGACGGCGGAGACGACTAGCAAAGGGTGAAAAGAAGCCAGGTGGCGAGCAAGCCTAAGATTAATATGAAGGAGGCAACGACGTCGCCCGCTGGATTTGGACAATACGTATCAAAACGCACGCGCTCGTAAACAGGCCATACAAGCGAGGAAATGCACGAGTAATAAAGCAAGTGAAGGGCGAAACAAGCGTCACAGTTCCGAACATAGGAGCAGAGCCGGAGTACACGTTGAGCCCTAGAAAACAAGAGAACAATACTTATACTCAAACTTTACTGCTTGAGGAATGGAAAGTAATATGAATGGAAAATCGTCGGATAATAGGAGGAGTATGGGGTTGCCGGATGGCAAGCATTGCATTGAAGTGCATCAGTTGTAATGAGGACCTACAAACATTTGCAGTTAAAAATTACTTTTCTAGTACTTGGCGCTTCGAAACAGTTTCGGATTGCGTTTACAAAACCGTCACTGCAGTGGCAACGCGGAAAGACGAAGCTGCTCACGTACATACACGTTGAGTTCTTAGGGAGCTTGAAGCGATGGGAAGGCTTAGGGCTAGCTAAGGATTAGCTCTTCAGTCTGGGCGGTCAGTGGTTCACCACGTACCATGCCCCTCGCCTTTCTAATCACGGCCGCATCTAGTAGCTAGTATGAAGATTGACATTGCAGCCTCGGTGTACGTACGCAATAACTGCGCCAATAGTGTGTCTACACGAGTGAGTGCAATGTACCTGTATTTATGTCGTGCGGGAAAGCACCTCACTACTGGCACTATGAGGATGAGCAACATAGTCTGGAAGCAAAGTCCTGAGAAAACGAGCTTCACAGGCTTGCGAACAACAAAGTCACGTTCTTATGGAAAGATACAAAGCAGCAGAGCGCAACAAGAAATAGCACGAACGCGTAAAGCCAGTGACAATCAAAGTTCTCCCGAATCACGTCACGTTTCTACAATGGAAATAGAGCGCGTCTGCGAGAAGACAAGAGTAGCTACGTCTAACTAGTGGTTTAGAAACGCCAAAACGGGCTGGCTGATTCGTCAGCAGAGGATAAGCTTCAAAGATTCCAGCAACCGTTCGGGACGTCCCAGAAGAGATTTACAGCTATTGTCGTCACGTTCTAGAACGACCTTGCTAGGAATCGAAAAGTTTGGAACAAATCACGTACAGTACAAACGTTGCAAACAAATTGCTTTATTATAGTGACCATCAGTTGCGTGCTGAAGGATCTTGCATGCAGCTTTTTACGTATAGCAAGAATACGATCGTCCAACAGAGAAGAAACCTCACGCAAGTAAGCCAGCACTGATCTGATCAAGACGTGTACATTATGTACAGAAGGAAAACTTCAATAAACTCTACCGGAGCGGACTTCACGAGGCAGAAACCAAAGAAGCATTGATATCTAAGAAAGTTTGCAAGGCGCTGAACAAACGTACGAAAATGCATTGCACATCCGAGCTTGCGCACCACCGGCTTGATGTACGAAACAGAAAACGCCAGAGAATTCCACCACACGACTCACAGCTACTTGTGGACTCGAACATCCGGAAATACGAGCACCTTCTCGCGAACGGCGTCGAGGAAGCTCACGAAGTGCAGCGACCTACGAGCTTCCAACTGGGCTTCATACGTACGCGAAGTAACCACGCAGTCGCGCCCAAAGATGGTTACGGATTTAAAGAAGAAAGAGTGCAAAGCAAGAGAAACTACGTTTAATTCAGCTATAGAGCCAGTACGGTGACACGAAGGAAAGAAATGTACAAGTTTGCAAAACGCGTTTGTAAAGTGGAGGTAAGCTGGACATAAGCAAGAAAAGTACGTTCAATAGAGCCAGTAACACGATGGAAAGAAATGTCCGAAACGCGTTTATAAAGTGGAAATAAGCTCGACATCGTCATGACGTTAAGATCAAGGTCACTGTTCAAGGGGATAGCAAACATTCAAGTGCAGCAGCCGCAAAATCATATTGACCAGAACTGGACGAACAAAAGATATTGCTTGCAAGTCGAAGCGGGCTTGCATCGATGAATCGTTGCCAAATTAAAAGGTTTGCACGATTGTAAAGCCGAAGTATAAACTGTATAATCAGCAGAGCGTAGGGGGATGCGATTCACAATTCAGCAAAACGAGCTGAGGGAATTCGAAATGGAAGGGGAGCACGGGGATCGATCGATAGCAAACCAAATGCGCCCTTAACATTCGCGATATTCGGTTTGACGAACGCGAGCGAAGAATAAAAAAGACAATTCAAGTTTGAGGCAGTTTAAGCTTTAGGTCCTTTATCATTTATGTCTCTCTACAAGAGCGCATTGCCAGGATTGGAATATCATAGAAGGTGATATGGTATAGAGGTCTCGCGGTTCATCGAACTTTTCCAGTTTACAAGATATCGATGAGGACTCTTTTGTTCAGCCCCAGGTTCGAATCCTGTCTCCGCTCCGGTTCGGACCGTGCTTTTTGCAATCAAGTTGGCAGAGTTGGAAATTTCGGAAGGCTTAAATTTAATCTTGGTTTCCGCAAGCTCGCGGTTTGCACTGCGAGGAGCCCGCCTTTGTGAGTGAACCGCGAAACTTTCCGCCTTTCGGTTAACTTCGCTTCGTGACGTCATCACTGGCGACGCATGTATGTGCGAGCCTCTTCGCTCGTGCTCGTTTGACCCCTCACTTCGACATTCCACGCTTCCTCAACATTCCAACCTGCCACGCTTCCTCAACAACATTCCAACCGACCGCCGTTCCCAGCAAAACAACCATCATTCTCCGCACTTGAGAACCTCACCCGCATTCGTCACGACTGCATTCTCCGAGCCGACTAAGGAAGGTACGCAAAAACATCACCCTCACGCGTTTACGGGACCTAACAGCATTCCGGAAGTCCAACAAACTTACGCACCTCCACATCTGCCAAGGATGAAGAATAGTTCGGCATCCACGTTGGGAGGAACGGAGAGCACCAAATGACGATCTCCGAGCTCCGTGCCGGTGATACGGACCTGTCCGAAGCTTGACGACATAGGTGACGAGCGGAGCATCGTATGCGTAACCCTCTCTCGCATGGCCAAACTGAGCCTGACGTATCGCCAGCAGAACTCGTGGCAAGCTTTCGCACCGCCAAACCGCACATGGACCAACCACACTAATCGTTCGTCCCGTATCGACGGATATCATGCACCTTCTCCTGCACCTAGTCGCCGAAACATGCAAAGGTTCTCAACCCTCTCTCCGCATACGTAACTAACCTCTCACTAGTACACCTCCTATCAACCGGGTTACGTCCATGCGTAATCTAGCAGCATCCCCTGCCCGAAACGACATCATCGCAGCCGCAAAACATATGCTAACTCATCTCAGTTCGCTATAAGAATACCCGCCTCCCCCTTCCTAAGAAATTATCCGTCGGCCACAAAGTCAAACAGAGAGTCCCCTCCAGTCGCTTCTCCTGAGGGGGTATTCGTCGGGGAACTCGTCGGCGCATCACCACCCACTCCACGTCAAACAGAGTCCCCTCCAGTCGCTTCCCCTAAGGGGGTATTCGTCGGGGGACTCGTCGGGGCACCACCGCCTACTTCTCGCCTGCCAGAGGTCGGTTCTCGTCTCCTTTCACTCTGTAATATGCTGACTTGAGTAGGAATGCAACGGTGCGGTAATACCCAGCCCCGCTGGGCTGGTAGGCCGTTGCACTTCGAAACCGAGAGAAATGGGATGCCGGGCTAACTGTTGAGGTCAAATGCGAGGAGCAGCGGTGCGGTAATACCCAGCTCCGACGAGCTGGTTGGCTGCTACTTCCTGCCTCGCTCCAGTGCAAGCGATTGGGACCCACAGGACTCCAACCCGGTGTTTCAGAGTTGATCATGCAGACCACCAAGGCAAGGCTAAAAGGTCCCCATAAACATTGGAAACCCAATGAGGGAGCACTTTAGCGAGATTGGTTTCGGTCTCAGCTCGGTCTATCATCTCGGAGAGAAGTCATTAATTTGTCCCCGCTCCGTCTGTCCCGGTATCAGAGACGCCGCCAGTATCGAAGACTCCTTCAAGAGCGAAGAAGTCCACGGCCACCCAATCAACGGCCGATACTGCTGTCTCTGCCCTTCCTGTTCCGCAAAAGCAGGCGCTGAAAGCCCCAAAGGCTTCCGCTCCCTCGACAAAGCCCCCGACTGAGCCGATTGATGTCCCCCTTCCAGCTTATCTCGCTCCAGCTGATGCCGTCGTCTCTAGCAAATTGTGCTTCTCAAAAAGGACATCTCCCGTTCGATAGTACTTTATCGGGAAATGAAACTGCGGAGAGCAAACACCGAGCCTAGTAACGGTGTTAATGAGCTAGTACGGCAGTGTCAGGAACTGCGCATCTCGCAATGCGCAGAGGTAGCGCTGCAAGAGAAAAACCAAGAGCTGAATGATGCGAGACGCAAGTTAGATTCAGTTCCGAGGGATCTCGACAGTACGTTGGTGAAAGACGACTAGGAAAGTACTCAAGGATGCCCACATTAATCACACCATCTGTTGGGCGCATCAGTCGGTGGAGGATCGATGGAAGGCTATCACGGTAGTACCTGAACACTACCCCTCGACGTACCCCGGCTGCAGCAGGCTGGCTCAACCGGCTCCGGCTCTGCCCCTCCTCGCCGCACGACCTTCACCAAGGCTTCCGCATCTCTCACTCTCGAACATTTTTTGGTATATACCACAAAGAGAGCCACGTCCTCGTCCACAGCACCTCCGCCTGGGCCCCTGGGATCTTCCAACCGTGCGGGAATACCTTGTTGACATCTTTCGCGACGATTCACGAATCCGAGCGCGGTCGTACTGCATCCGGCACACCTCGAAACGTCCGGGAACCCCAACTCGTCGCCTGGCAACTTTCCTCTCCGAGATCGTTCGGCGCCGGCAACCTTCTCGATGGCAATCCACTTCTGGAGTCACTATCAGTGTTGAAGTACCAGCCCTTCCTGCAACCACTTCCCGGTCAGGAGGACTCGGAAGATGAATACTTCCCTAACTTCGGTCCCGATGACTTGGAGGAGATCGACGCCCATTTCAGTTCACAGGCAAACCAGCTTTGGCCCTCCAGTTCCGGCCCCGGCCCTGCCCCTCCTCTCACCACAGGCAAAAACGGATCACTCGGCGGATAGGACTATAGTAGAGAGGATCTCGTATTGCGGTTCCGCTTGGGGTCAAGTTCATCGGGAAATGATGAAGCTCGAACGCCAGAACGGTCCTTCTCACAACTTTGCTGCGTTGATGACCTCGGCCGTGAGCAGGATACCATTGCAATGACATGGAGGAAGAACAGGAGCGGCTTGGAGAGTAGGTGAATCTTAGGGAGGAAGTTGAGCAGGGGCGCCACTGCCGCGAGGACGATGGTCAGCAGTTTCGGCTGTTTGAGCGTACCACCAATCGTGCAATTCCTTCCTCTGTTCCTACTAGGCAGCAGATACCGCCGCCTGGTACAGTTAAATCAGTTGGTGAGGCTGGCGAAGCCGGAATTGATTTTTCACGATGTTTTTTCCTGTCACCCACGATTCCCGCGTGCGAAAAACTGAACAAAGAAACAAAATCGTTATGCCTTCGAAAAAGGCCGCCATCTCCAGCTCCCCGGCCGCCGCTTCCGAGTCTGCCTCTTCACCTGTCCGTGGCTCTCCGATTTCCTGTTACCTTATTCGGCAAAAACGGGATTCTCCGACATTTCGATATGGAATTCGAACGGAAGTTCCTCTCCAACAGACCGCTCCCAACACCCTTCTCCCTCCAATGCCCCACTGGGATCCAGCATGCTATACCCCTCGATGAGCACACCGACATCACACATCTCCAGCTCCCCGGCCGCTGCTTCCGAGTCTGCCTCTTCACCTGTCCGTGGCTCTCCGATTTCCTTTACCTTTTTCGGCAAAAACGGGATTCTCCGACATACACCCACGCCAACCCCACCAGCACCAAATGCCGACAAGTCAAGAGTCAGGGAGCTGGAGCTGGAGCTGGAGGGAATGCGTGCCGATATGGCGGCTCTGAGGGCTGGTCAATATTTCCCTCCAATGCCCGGCTGGGATCCAGCATGCTATACCCCTCGATGACCTCACCGACATCACACATGTCCAGCTCCCCGGGCCGCTTCCGAGTCTGCCTCTTCCTCACCACGCTCGACAAGCCCACCAGGGAGTTCGCGTCAACTCCGAGAGGGTAGAAATACTCTAACGTCACATCGTATGACTTCGAATCCGACGTCTCGCTGCGGTCCGTCTCCGAATACTCCGGCACTCTCATCTCTTGTCGTTTAGCCGCGGACATATACACTTGTCTTATTGCTATTTTGCCCGACCGAACGTCTAGATTCTTCCAGGTTATTGTCCCGACTGGTATGAAGAAGGCGAAGGCTCTTGTTGCATAGGATATCATCTGGCCTTCATTTTCCTCTGCCCTGGAGTTTGCGTACGCTCGATATTTTCACGATCTGGTGCTTCCCTCAACTTCTGTAGCGGTCTCCAGTCGCAGAAGTGATTATTCCCAGCCTCTCCTCCATGTCGACACATGAAGAAGCAGCACGCCCACCTGGTGGGCTACAAGGAGTCCCTTCTCAAGAAGGACGCCGAAAACAAGGAGCTTCAGAAGAGGGTCGCTCACCTGGAAAAGCTGATCCAGGTCCAGGCCCAGGCCCAGGCTCACTCTCGGACAGTCAAGTAAGTCACCACATCCAACAGGGTGCACCGGTCGGGATGCGTTACATGGTTCAGTGGCTGCCTCAAGCAATAAACGATACATTTTTGAAATCTAGACAGGTGTTCTACAGCCACACGCACCCCGACGTCAACCGCAGAGGTTAAGATGATTCTGGACTCTCCACAGACTGGCTCTTGCCTTGCTGTTAGTCTCGCAGATGTTGCCGGTAGGGACGAAGAGGGTTACTCTTCGCCAAACGAGGGGTACTTTGGGTACATTGGTACGGTTGCGTGCGAGCGTCCTATGGTTCTGGTAAAGTATACGAATCAATTGAATCTACTTCCTGCTAATTTTCTTTTGCTTTTTCCAGATGTCTTCCAGCAACAATTCTGATACACGCTCAGGTAATGTCCCCGATACCGTTAACCCATTGTAAGTCAAACCTCCTCGTCCTGCAGTGGCTGGTGGTTTTCTGACCGAAAAGACTCAAAGAAAACGCGGGCGTCGGCCACGGAAATCAAACATTTTGAGACGGGACAATGTTCGGGTAGTGCAGACAACCTAAGGGCCCACAAGGCGTGGTTAAAGCGCAACAAGAAGACCTCCCCGACAGGTGCTTCATCCCAGTACGCCTCCGCCCGAGCGTTCGCCTCAATCAAAGCCTTCTTGGAGAAGCTACCTCCAAAGTCCTCGACAAGTGCCTCAGGCCCTGCCAGTGCTAAGTCGGATATGGAAAGGCTGCGGACAGAAAATGTTGCTATCGAGAAGGAGAATAGGAAACTGAAGAAGAAAGTGGGCAAGGTATACTTTATTCTGGCTTCCGAAAGAAGATCCGACTCGAACATGAGAAGCTGTATGCAGTTGGCGCGACAATGTTCGGGTAGCTCAGACAACTCCAGTTATACGACATTTTCGGTCCGGGTCTTTATCCCTCTTAGTGCACGATGGACAACAACAAGAGTATAGGGGAGGAGCTACAGAATCAGCTACATCTGGCTCGTCTGGTTGTAAGACTTGGCAAGGCAACAGAGGTGAGTCCCCCCCACCTCCCCCCCGTCCCCAGGCATGAGGGACGGATCGCTAATCATGACAGACAATCTCAACCTCATCTCCCACCCCCCTTCGACCTCTCAGGTGATGATCCCTCGGATATGGAGGGCGAGGGAGGAGGTGGGCGCGAGGAAACGCCAACGCCAGACCGACACTCAATTCAACGTATCCCCACACCAACGCCTAGAAGTCACCGCCTGGATCACGTCATGTCACGGATGGAAGAGCACTACCCGAGTCCATGTGGGATATGGCCCTTGCGATTCCATCCACTAGCGATAACTCCAAGCACGTTGAACGTCTCGGTTTCGTTTCGAAGGAACAACTAGGACTGCTTTGAATATTATTTCAAAGAGCAATGCTTTGGAGGCCGAGGGTGCATATCATCATGACACTGGGGGTTCTCTTGCCACGGTGCCACCAACTCATCATCAGCTTATGCTCGCTACCCCGCCTGCCTCTGGGTCGGGGAGGAGTACAAGGTGGATCTTGAAGAGTGGTGGGATCGCGCCTAAAACGGCGAGGAGATCGACTACTGGGAGTAGGAGTGGCGGTGTTCCCGCTGTTACTGGCAACAGGGATAGACTCTTCGTCCGAAGTATCACTCAAGGGACGCACGACGAGTATCCGCTCAAGCTGGTGGAGCGGTCGTCACTGAAATCAAGTGGGAATGATAGGTGTTGGCTTTAGAGATTGTCAGCCCGGGCCGCAGAGCCGTTCCTTCGCCAGAACGATCGGCTCGTCAAAGCAACGAATCTTATTCTTGTAACTACAGGGACATTTTCGAACGGTACGCTGCCGGTTTATGGGTTCCGTCAAATGGGTGCAGAGCAAAATGTGCGCCATCTGGGATCAGCAGTGAAAGCGCGAGAGATTCGAAAAGAAGCAAAGCGGTCGCATCAGCAAGAGATGGCAATTGGGGTTCCAACCACTGGCTATAATTCCAAGCACCCAGGGAGAGGACATTTCGAACTATGAGCGAAACAGCATGGAATCCAGCATCCAGTTCCCGCCGGCGACAAGAGAGCAAGCTCATCTGCGTGAAAAGAGTGGTTTCACACCCGATCGTCAGGGTATGGAGGCCGATTGTGAGCATTCAGATGGCGACTGTCCAACTGATTGGGACAGTGAGCTTGAGGGCGATTTTGGAGGGACAAATCCAGTGTCGACTCAACTGATCCTGAGCTACTAGAAGAGCAGAGTGAATTACTGTGTCGTCGCTGGGAGGCATGGGAAGCCAAAATGGCGAACCCTTGCTGCAAAAAGAAATTCTATCGGGTATCTGGCCATCTGGAGAACAAGAATTCGAAGGCCATGGAGGATATGTGCATATGTGGGCGGGTATATGGGCCCGCCATAAAGCACAGTATGGGAATGAGTAATTCGCCATTGCATGTCCAGCTGTGAGAAGCCAGGAAGAGAGGACCGGACTGGGGATGACCGGTCCGAAGCGTGCTCCAAAGAAAGGCCTGAGACATGCTTCATTATCAACAAGCGTGTGCTAAAGACGGGAAAGTGTGCGGAATGTAAAGGGAAAGGAGACAAGTACTCCTACGCAAGCGGTCCCGTAGCATGCCTGCTCCACACCTCTCCCTCCGGAATTGGGTTCATCGATCCAGATGTGTTGAACGTTTTTCAATCGTCTTGCCGTTACCAAAGGCGGTCCATACCGCCGGCTATGCACCCCAATTTAGAAGACAAGACAAAATCCCTAAAAAACATAGCAGATCATTAAGGCCTTCGTGGATCATCATTCGAGCCTATCCACCCCAATTTAGAAGACCAGAATTGCTGGGTACATTGACGTTTAAGCTGGTCTTACAGCTATATTTCCATTCTGTCTGCCCCCCTTTATTGGATCAACGGCAGGTGGAATTTGGTCTAAGAGAGTTGTGGGATATAGTGACTGCAAAGGAGAACGATTTTACCGGCGGTTGGGATCGTGCAGTTGGTTACAAGCTACAGAGGAAGATGGGAGAGGAGAGGAGCAAGCTCCTGAAGACCGCTGCCGACCATGTAGGTGACATAATGGGCGGATTATTATAATGCGGTCAAGGCCTTCGTGGATCATCATTCGAGCCTGGAGGGGTTTGGTGCGGTGTATTCGTATCCTCACTTTCTGGAACATAAAGGGCTGGGCCGACAAATTAAAAAGGCGGGCAGAATACAAGTCGATTGCGAAAGCTAACGGCTCAGTTTCGACTTTCAAAGGCTGTCAAAGTGGGTACGCAGCTGGCAAGTATTACTTACAATTGTTCGAGAGGCGCCAGGAGTCGTAATGTAAGATCACCCCCTAAAAATATCAACAATGATCAAGGACTATGGCTGACGTTTTTCAGATCTGCATACATCCTCAGATGTGCCACCAGAAGCTCGAAATGAACGCGCAGTGTATCTGTATCACGTCTCCATCTCTCAAGGCGGCGAGCACCACGTACGTCGAAGCGTCTGCTTCACTCCCTGATAGAGACAGGAGAAAGGCAACCAGCGGGAGTAGTGACCCTCTTGCAAGAGGTACTCATGATCATGCATCCAGTCATGATCTGGGCCCGGACACTGGCCGTTATGTTCTACATCTTCTGGACTAAGACCACTGAAAAGGGCGCCTTTTGTGTGACGAGCTTGGCCGTGAGACCCGACCCATCGACGAGGTGCTGGTCAACTCGGTTGCCATGAAGGTGGGAAGAAAGGGTTGGTCATCTGGGAAGAGAGGCTGTTTGGGGGTTCAACTCGAATACTGAGTTTTGTTGAGTTTCGAGATCAGGGGCTGGCGGATCGAGCCTTAAGCACTACAACGGCTGCTTCGATCTCTGGAACTCCTTCATCGAGCCATCTTCATCGATTCACAGATGGCAACGAGTTTATGGATGTACTGGGCGCAGATTGGTCCTGCCGGCGATAAAGGGATTTGATGATTTGTCAAAATTTGCCGAAATTCCCTCAAATCATTTAGTTATGGCTCTGTCTTACCCAAGGAGGATTTTCCTCTACTACGACCCAAGTGGCAACGAACGAAGAGAGATGCACCCCTCGTGCGCTTCAACCTGGACCTAAGCTTCGGGAGTTTCAAAAGTGTAAAGAGTTCTGCGAGAAGTAGTCTCCTCGTGGAACTCTCAGATAAGAACCTAGGCCGGGATCACGGTTAAGAACCTAGGCCGGGATCACGGTTATCAGGGAGGATTGTATATCCCCGAGAGAGCTGATAGCCTTGCCAAATTAATCGCCGCCTCTCGGGACTGCCTTACTCGCCAGGAAATTAATTTCATGAGGGAGATACGGTATGACTTTACCATTCCCGAATTTCATGGTACCCCAAAGATCCATAAAGCTACGTGGGCGTTGAGACCTATAGTACCTTCTCACTCGTGGATTACGAGTATTGCAGCCAAGGTATTCACTAAGCATATCTCAATCCGATACCATTTCGTTAGAGATGCAGTCAATCGTGAAGTACTTGAGGTAAAATATCTACATAAGTACGGCTGCCATGATTGCAGACATTATGACCAAGGCATTACCAAAGGGAACTCCCCATCAAGCGGTTCCCTTGGATTTGTCAGAGCATGCCGGCACCACCGAAGTTCAAGGGCGAGTCGCACGACCATTCGAGAAATGGTACACCATCTCAGGCACGGTGGAAACCAAAGCGAGGCTAAACTCAAAGGTATTTTTCCTTTCAGTGCTGATCCTTTCTAAGGTATTTTCCCTTTCAGTGCTGATCCTTTCTCTAGAGTCATACAACAAACATCTTTTCGTGCCTCGATATCATCACCTGGATGGACTTTATGCTGGTCTTAAGATCTTGATGGCAATCTTCCAAGGATCTCCAATGCTTCAAAGAGCGACTACCAACCTTGGAAGGAGGCCGTGACGGGAGTTTAATTCAACCGCATACTTTCTTCAAAGCATGCGCACTTGGACATTCCTGTTCCTGGAGGCCGAGGATAGGCCCTTCAATTCATGTACACTGGAGACTACTTTCTCACTGATAGACAGCTTTGTGCTGCGCTCATTATCCATGCCATGGTGTACATCCTTGCCGATCGTTCTTCACCTTACCACTTCCTCAATATGGTACTATCATCTAATTCATCCACACTTTTCAAAGCAAAGAAGTATGGCTCCTGTTGTAGGTGCAAAGCCGGTCTTTTTCTACAGTAAGACAGAGCATGCAGACGTGCAAAACATGATGAGGTAATTTCTGCCGCTCAAGGAGCAGTTGAAGGAGGCGTTAACTTCTGCCGCTCAAGGGGCAGTTGAAGTAGGCGTTAACGTCTGCCGCTCAAAGAGCAGTTTAAGAAGGCGTTAAGTTCAGCCGCTCCTACTGTGGAAGTGTAAATCCTACGTTCCTCCCCTGAGATTTCTTAGCTAACACGGTTAGTTGCGCAAGTGCTGCTCGTTCGAAGACGCAAGCGAACCCCGCACCGAATCAGAATTGGAAACCGAAGACGAATGGCGGCGCCGCGCCTTGCAGGGACGTTGTCCAACTGGCATATTCTCCCCAAAAGCAACCACCCACACCTAATTAAATACTCTGTAATGCCCTATGGCACACGGTGATTTGTCGACGTTGGTCTAACACAGAATGTCACTCTAGGCTGGGTGTTAAATTAATTGTTCACAAAATTGTTAAAACAATTCTTAGTATAACACACTCTAATGTTAATCTAACACCTTACCTAGGTACTGTAACCATTCTCGTATGGCACCTTCTCCATGGGTCTGGTTTGACTATGATTCACAATGATGTTCGTGGAGATGCACCTCTATTGCGTCGCGTAGTTGGCATCCTCCCTCGTACTCCAGGTTGTCGGCATTGCCCTCCCTTGTACTTGTCGCTTGTACTCCAAGTTGTCAGCATCATCCACCCTTGTACTCCGAGTTGTCGGCGTCGTCCTCCCTTGTACGCCAGGTTGTCGGCGTCGTCCTCTCTCGTACTCCGTCATCGGCATCCTCCCTCGTACTGCATTGTCGACATCCTCACTCGTACCAGCGTTATCGGTCTCCTCCCTCGTACCAGCGTTATCAGTCTCCTCCCTCGTACCAGCGTTATCGGCCTCCTCACTCGCACTGTGCCGTGCCGTCGTCGGCCTCCTTCCTCGCACCGTGCCGTATCGTCGTCGGCCTCCTTCCTCGCACTGTGTCGTTGTCGGCTTTCTTCCTTGTACCGCCGTCGAACCTGTTGTTTCGTTCGGAGGGGAGGCAAACTCGAATTGTGGGTATTGTTGTTTGACTCGAAGAATGATGCCGTGATTGTTGTTTGGGAGTGAAGCCCGAAGCCGTGAGGGTTGTTGTCTAAAAGTGAAGATTCTTCAGTAAAAATTCTCACAATTGTGGGCTGTGCGACCGGAGGGGGGGGGAACTGGGGGATGGAGGAAGGTTAATGTTCATGGTGGAAGGGGGGGTTAACAATCGGGATGCATGGGAGGAGAGGGCTGGGGGTTAAAGTTCGAGGGGGGGGGGGGGGGGGGGGGGGGGGGGGGGGGGGGGGGGGGGGGGGGGGGGGGGGGGGGGGGGGGGGGTTAAGGTTTGGGGTGGGAGGAGGGGTTAATGCTTGGGGTAGGAGGAGGGGTTGATGCTCGAGGCGAGGGGGAAGGGGGTGTAAGGTTCGAGGTGGAGGGGAAGTGGGGGTTAAGGTCCGAGGTGGTGGGGACTTGCCGGAGAGGGTGAGTCGAAGTTCGAGGTGGAGAGGGTAATTGTCAAGTTCACGGCCTTGTTATCTCATACTTTTTGGGGTTCATAAGGGTGGTTGTTTGAGCTTCTTGGAGCAGGTGTACGTTCTGTAGGGTAATGCCTACAGAACTCGCAATAACCACCTCCGCCCGTATCTGTTACAACGCTCAAAGCACAAAACTTCTCCATCGATCGAATCTGGTTCTATATCCCAGCAACTCTCCCACTATCTTCGGTTCCAATTCCCATCACAATGCTAAAGTCAGCATCCTCCGCCAGCAAGCGTTCAATGGCGGGCTCCGCCAGCAGCAAGAGCAGCACGTATCAACACTAATTCTTCCCATTTTTCCTTCTGCTTCTTCCATGGGGCCCAAGCTGTTTTAAACCCCACCATCGGATCCCTTGTCAAATATGGCCTCTTCGCCGGAATCGAAAGCAATCGCCAGCTCGGAATCTACCTCGGAATTTGGGACCCACAGAGGTAGGGGTAGGCCGTATAGCATACATCTGGCGGATCGAGCGGCAAAGGCAGAGATCACGGTCCGTTGAGAACCTCTCGCCGAAGGGAACGCTGAGCCACGAAGGCAAAGATTCCCTTAAGTCTACAGATAGTGCCTCAAAGACGGTTAGTCCAAGGAATTTGGTTCGCCGGACTATCTTTGCCTCTGAAATCTACCTTTGACGCCTTCTTTGTTGATAATGACGAGGAGGCAACTGCAGAGCTTCCTTTTTCTAAGGCAATTGCACCTGTCGAAACCGAAAAACAAAAGGCGCAACGAATTTGGGAAACGCGCCAACAGAATAAGGCCTGCGACTCAAAGTCGCTAAATCTTGGTTAGTACATTCTAGACAAATCAGCACCCAAAACCAAGATCACGCTGGGCGATTACACCACAATATATCCCAAATCACCGAGACCTGCAGGGTCCCGATCAGAGGCTGGAAATCGTTTGAGACCATCACGCTCAAGGGATAAAAATGAGACAAAGCAAGCCTTCGGTGATTATCTCGTCATTCAAGCGGCCAGACGCTCAGACAAAACACATTTTAATAGTCCAGGAAAGTGCTTTCACTGCGGCAATAGTGCCCACTGGAAACGGGAATGTCGGAAGCGAAAGGAGGAATCACCTGCTTCCACCTCTGAGAAGGACAATGACCAGACCCCACTCGCATTTACAGACATCGGAACTATCTCATGAACCCAGACTGGGTTCCGGATCGGAAAGATCCATTACATCAAAAGGTTTAGATATTTCTTCCCTGATGGTTTCGTTTGCTAATCTTCTTCCTTTACAGTATATAGATGAACGACGTAAATGTAAAGCTCCTTTTAAGCTTGGTGATCAAACATTAGGAGAACAAGAAGATCAACTTTACTATGTACCAGAGCAGGATGAGCCTGAAGTCTGTCCGGGCGGGCCTTGCGAAATTGGCTTGTCTGGGCAACGGTTCCCGCTTCCAGGTACTCAAAAACCACGTATTCGTCGGAATCCTCAATATGTGGTTTGTACCTATGAAGCATTTGAGTACGTTAGCCGGTTACATTCCAAGATGTTACACTTTGGAAACAACAGACTTTATGATGAGTTTCGAAAGCATTTCTTCGGTTTAACCCGCGAAGATGTAAGTTTTACCCATTCCTTATACTAGATTCGTACTAATAATATTACAGATTACATGGTTAAAAAATTGATGCTAGATATGCGTACGGGTTGGAGCAAACGCTGCAAAATCGCCGCTGGAGCCAATTATATCACAGAGGCACCATCTCCTTGCTCTAGGATTCCAGACTCCGATACGCCTGCTCATGGCTTCCAAGAGCTATCACCGAGGCGTTTCTCCAACCCGGGATGCTCTATTACCGCAGCAGAGAGCAATTCGCGAAGGGCGATTCCTCACACGCGGATGCATCCAGTACACTTGCCGCTGGTGGGTCAACAGCGACGGGACCGACTGCTCAAAGGGTTATGTACCGTCCTGGTGAGTTAACACCCGGAGGTGGAGAGAGCTCGTCCAAGCAAATGGCGGGTGACAAGAACCGAGCGGAATTTGTAAAAGGATTTTCTCATCAGAGACTCACACCCCCTGCGGCTTCTTTCACACCAACACTGCACCATGCATGAAAAAAGGAGTTGGTGTTGGCTGATGTGCCTGTTTGTGAACAGTGCCGAGAATCTCCAATGGAAGACTGTGATGGATTGCTTTCAATTCACTCTGCCGCGTCGAGAAGAGCTCCGATCAGGGACACGCCGGAAAACCCCGCTCCAGGACCGGCTTCCGGTTTGCGGGTGCGATATCACAATAGCTTGCGCGTCGCGCTGGACTTTGAATGTGAATCTAGAGAGTACTCGAAACTCTTTTGTCTTGTTTACTGATAATGGGAGGAAGGAAGTACACGCCAGGTGCTTAAGAGAATAAGAAGGAAATTTGGAGCTGCTGGTTGGAAAGAAATATTGGAAAGAAATAGATACTTGTTAGGTCGAACGAAAAATATCGGCCTCTCAAAAGAGCGTGGTCAGCTTACTTTGCCAGAAACCACTTTACGATCGCTTCGAAAAGATATTAAAGCAACGGATGATACTTACAAGCAGAGTTCATATTGTTGCGACAGAAGGGTTCCACTTTCTCTTAGTTTATCGCAGACTTCAACCGCCTTGCGTAACGCTCGAAGAATAACTGCACTGTGTACACTGGGAAAGGGAAAAGGGAAAGAGAACGGTAGTTGGGAGGTGTTGCTGCGGTAGCTGGAGTTGATGAGCATGTTCGTGCCATGTTGGACCCCGGTATCTGGTTTCAAGGTTTGTTAAAGCTTTCCAGCTTCGCGTACTTACCCAAAGACTAAACTGAACGTAGATGGGACACAATTTACTGTGCGAACGGGCCAGTGCTGAGTCACTTGTGATATTTGATGTCACTACGAGTCGTTTTGTCGTTGGGCATCCTCCTTTGGTCCTTTGGACGCAGATTTTCTATTAGAATTGAAATTAAGTATTAATCCTTCCTCCTCTCCCCAAGCTTGGGGAGAGGAGCACCAATATATATGTCTTTAGTGTTCCCCCTTTGGTCCTTAGGACCGTCCTGCAGCCGATCTTGCAAGTCCAAGTCGCCGCTAAGGCTGATGCGTAAACGTCGAGAAGAGCAGGAGGAAAATGCATATGCTTCGGTCCGCCGACACCTGACAAACGGTGGTTTGAGCCTGCACTTCCAACCCAACTCTAACAGTAATTAAGAGTCACACGTCCCTACTTAACCCGAGCCAAATAACAAAATACACTCAACACCAAAACAACCTCTACGCTGTCTCAACTCGTTTTCACTATGTCTACCAACAACATCCAAATTGACAACACTACATTGCAACCTCTTCTGAATATTTTCAGTCTCCTTAAATTATACCAGTCTTCATCATGTCTCAAGCTCATCTGCAAAGGATATGTGCAAGCTTCCAGCACCGCTCGTTCGCAGTGGTAACCGTCTAGTAGTTCCTTTCGAGCGGATGCATGCCACAGGTTACAGGGAGAATTACCCAGCAGTAAATACTTCCTAAAAGTATAATGGAAGTTTTCTTGAGCTACTAATAGGAAAAATCTACTTCTACGCTTCCAACAGAAGCAACTACAACCCTTCTTCGACAACCGGCCGTGCGCTCTCACTGTGCCTTCACGCTGGCACAAGGTACACCTTGCCTCATCAGTGAACCGTCTGGACTTCAGTGGTCCGCATGGCCGGCATGGAAGCCCCGAAACACGAGATTGAGGGATACAATTGCGACCCTCAACTCCAGCTTGCTTGCACTCCTAGACTTTCAAGAACACTGCCTGCTACAAGAAAGCCCTTAAGGGTATCTGGGTGAATGGTATTGAACTACTGGGAGCGGGTTTCCAAAAGCTCAAGGAGGAGTCCCACGACGCATTTGAGGAGTGGAAGTACGCCATCTCCCAAGCTGAACCTGGCCAGCTGGACAAGGCCATGCACTCGAGTACTTAGCACGACGAAACAATCTACAGTAGCTATGGTTGCCGAAATCGAACGACAAGAGAAGGAGATTTAAATTTTATACCACGGAAAATTTGCGCTCGGACATTTCGAGGCTGGAGCAGAGAGACACAACCCTAGGTGTTTAGCTCGACGTGCTTAGGGGCAGTCTTGCAGCAAGTGCTTGGATCCATGGAGCAATCCCAGCTAGCTCGACGATTAGCACATACTGTTTCGGATATGCGAGGTAAAAGTTCTTTCGACCACAGTATCATAATTCAAAATTGTCCACTTCTCTATGAACGCGAGTGCTACGCATGCACTACGGAGAGAGAGAAATCCACAGAGATGGGAAGAAAAGAAGGCACGTGCACAGTATCACAATTCTTTTCGTCCGGTTCTTCGAGATGATGACATTTCCTTTGCGCCTGCACCACCGTATACCCAACATAAGAATGGTGTCAGTGAGCGAATGATTCAAACGATGAATCGTAAGGCTCGTGCTCGAATGCTAGAAAGCAAACTCTCTACCTCCTTCTGGGTTGAGGGTCCACTTCTCTACGAACGCGAGTGCTACGCATGCACGATGAAGAGAGAGAAACAGAGATGGAAAGAAAAGAAGGCACATGAATCAACCGGTCCATCCAGATGCCGTCTCTTCGATCAAACAAAGCGGTGCTAATGGCATGCATTTAATTGATTCCTACTCACAGACTCAGCTGTCCCAAGCTCTCACAAGTAGCCAGGCCAGCCTTAAGGCCAACATGGCCCCATCCTGTCGAACATCAACCAACTCCTCTCTGCACTCCTCCCACCACCTCGCTCCACAATCGGCCTATTTCACCACGGTGTGATTTTGGGTTCAGCTGCAGCTGCACAGAGCTTCATGCCAGACAAGCAACGCTTAGCTGCTGTGGTGTAGTAGCGAGTGGCTTGAATTGGAAAGTGACGGGGAATTGTTTCGAGATTTTGTAAACGTTATAATACCACCGCAACCACGGATGCGTATGTTATCAACGTACGATTAGTCAATTGATCAACTGGCAGTACAGATAACATCCGAATTGCCGAAACGGAGGAAGAAAGTGTATCTAAGTGATGTTGATTTGTATATATCTGGAGAATTTAAGATTGCATAGTGGATGCTGGATTCCAATCTTTTAACTAACAAATGCGCTTGCGTCCTTCCAGTCGCTAATCAACAATGTCTTACGCGAGCATCTTGCAAAGGTTGCTATCAACCGTTTCTGCCTCGGGTCTTGCGAGAGTGCGACCCATCGACGCCGATGGTACGAAAGGAACATGCTTCACATCCGCCTACACGCTTGGCCGCCTTCTTGACCACCTGGATCCCGAGCTTAATATCAAGGCCTGGGATAGAGCAGCTACGAATATAATTGCGGTCTCTTACTACCAACCGTTGCATAGGATTCATCCTCAACCGATCTTATCCTCTACTGGCTTTCCTTGATATTCTAATCGCATTATTACTCGCCGGAAGCGCCATAGCCCAGTATTGAAGCCGGCGAACGGCGTCGAAAACGACCCTTAACGATGGCGATGCACGCGCTGTTTCCAGAGTGGGCTGAAGCACTTTCTCAATGTAGAGAGGGATTTAACGAAGATGGAGAATTGTTGAAAAAGCAAATCTGGCAGCTGTATTGCCCAGTGCTGCTCTATGGTTAGTGAGTGAGTAGTACTGACTATTCATAGGGAGATGCTACCATTTATCCGAAGATAGAACGTGACTATCCGCCGTCCATGCCCTGAAGGATCTTCCCATCCGCCAAACTATTAGAGATTGCGCTCCACCCCACAGGCCCCACTGTCGTTCACACCGCTACCACCACCAGCTGGCCTAGCAGCTCCTCTACGCCTGATCGTCATACCAAGGCTACCGAAGTTTAAGGGGGAGGAGTCACACGACGCATTCGAGTAGTGGAAGTCTGCCATCTCCTTGAAGTTGAATGAATCTCCATGCACCCCGGGAACCTCGCACCCTTCATGAACTCCGGCCTGTCCAACCTGCTTGTACACCACTCAGCTGATCATGAGCAGAACGCCTTAAGGTATTACTTAGCACGACATGGCTCGAAGGCATGTCGCTGTTTACGAATTCGACTTCACAGTTGACTATGAAAGAGCTCTTGCAGCTTGTATCATGGGCGAAGGTGCCCAGCCCTTATGCGCGAAAGGCGGTCTGAAGAACGGATGCCAAATCGTACCGAAACCAGCCGACAAGGTGATGAGATTGTTAACTGTCAACCATGGACCGGTTGAGAGGGTGAAGGGTCCAGATGGAACTTGGGAATAATGATGCGGCGAGTCAACGAGAAACCAACGCCCGAAGGAAGCCGAAAGGAAGGTCTCACCGGCTGCGATGGCTCTTCCCTCTTTGACAGGGCAGCAGACGTCAGGACTGGTTGCTGTAAAGTAACCTTGGCCGGCAACGTAGAATCATTGCGTCCTACATGACTGCTGTCTCCGTGGCCGGCGCAGCCTGCAAGAACGAACCATTCGTGGGTTGGGTTCTAATGCTAAGTCAGCCAGTATGACGCGGGGCCTGATGATTGCGGGACAATTCGTACCTTGCAGTTTTTTACTTGGGCACTGTTCAGAAGGGATGATGAGGAGATTTGGGAGTGCTTCAAGCAAGCCGGTCAGAACTGCAATTCAACACAAGCCTAGGCTCTTTACTTGCACCTGTCGAACCCGTAATTAAGGACCTCCACGCCACTTCGCGACTTCGGACGGAAGATTTTGGCACTGTATCGTCCGGCGGCTGTTCGTGTCTGAAAGATAAAGCCTCCGAAGGTGGCCCGGGGGCGGCCCACTGACAGTAGATCTTACACGATTGACAGTTCCAACAGCCCATCAATTGGACAGTCCGAACTGTGTTTTATCACCATAGGGGTATGTAGACAGTGTGGACAAGACCCCCCGGGTTACGACTGCACCAGACGCCACCGCCACAGAGACAGAGATAAGCGATCTAGAGGGCCCATCAGTGATGGTGCATGGTGAGTTTGGACAGGCCTCTGACGGTGAATCCGTGGGCTCTGCCCAAACCGTAATCAACCTTGCGCAGACACTTGATTCAACATGAGGGGAGAAATCTTTCAACCCCTACCTGGAAAATGTGATGAGGAAGATTCAGTGCTATCATACTTGCCAGGTGACGATGACACCAACCCACTCTGTACGGCCTACAGAACCTGAATTCACCCTCTATTACTTCCCCTTCTACGAGCACAAATTCCTCTTCCTTTCCTTCTCTCACTTCCCTGGGACTGAGCAAGCGTTGTTTATTTGCTCGTGCTGCTACCTCTGTCGCCTCTCTTCCCAGGAAGGCCACCATCCCAACACCGCATCAAAACCCTCATTCGGTACTCTACTCGGTACTCTTCTCTGAAGATGTTCAGCATCCAGCGGATACCCTACCTGCTGGACATCTTCCTCAGGGGGTTCCACCTGCCACCTATGACGCTCAGCAAAACAGGCGAAAGGTTTCAATCTGCAGGGATACCATAAATGCCATCCGAGCCTTGAACACATTCACCCTGCTCGGATGGACGGTTTGGCTAGCCTACAGCGAGACCTTAAGCGTGGAATAAACTATGTCACATCCGCCGAAAGCTTCGCTTGCGCTTGCCTTTCACCTTCTATCCCCTACGTACTTCCCTATCTGGAAGTATCTTTATTCTCTTTAAAAGACTCTCTCCTCTCACTATGTCTCCAAACAACAACTTCCACGGAAAAGACTCCGAGTCCCCGCAATAACTAGCACGACTTCGCCGCACTCCATCCGTGTTATACACCACAACTGCATGCGAAGTGAGGCTGCCTCTGTTGGCATCTCCTCGGATTCAACCACTGCCCGGTTTGCAGAGGTTGTCACCTATGCCAACTCCTGTAAGGACGCTCTTATCCAGTTGCTCGGTCTGGACGACTTCTCTTCTGAAGCTGCAGCGTTGGAGGGACAGGCAAAACTCAACAGTCATACAGGGCATTCTAAAAACCGCAACTGGAACTGCAGACCTTGTTCTTCTGCAAGAACCTTTCTTGTCTTCGGATTATTCCTTCACTGTTTCATCTACTTCGTTTGATAGGTGGCCCTCGGATCCAATGTTGGATACAATTCGGACTTCGACACTGTGGAATTCTTCCAGCGGACGTCACAACATAAGCGTCTGTATGGAGTAGCTTGCATCGAATGGAAGAGAAAGTGAATCGAGCAATCGGACGCCATTGGAGTAGCTTGCATCGAATGGAAGAGAAAGTGAATCGAGCAATCGGACGCGATTGCCCTGCGCTGGGGACGGAATGGCTTTCTTCCACCACGAGCGAGTCCAGCAAAACGTTAACCCGTTTGCATGATTGCTCTTAATCAAGTCGGCACTCTCAGTAAGCAGCTCAATTCTTTATAAGCTTTACAACCAACAGGAATTTCATTCGCAGGTGCCAGGTTTAATCTGCGAATGCAACGCATCGGGTTAACGACCTGCGCACGCAGTAGCAATGTTCGACGTGCCAATAGCACGGGCGGCCTTACGCTTCGTGTTAACGACCTGCGCAGGCAGGAGTAACGCTCGACGTGCCAATAGCACGGGCGATGCCCATACGATCTCTACACACGAGGTAACGCATCCCCCCTTTTGTATTCCGTTGGGATGAAATGATGAAGCAATTTATTCACACTGTTTGAGCCTCACGGCTGTGAGTAAGACAATAAAGAAAACTGATTTAATGAGGCTGATCATCCCCCAAAACATCTTCTTTGCATATTGACCGTCAAGATCGAGCGTTGCTAACCTGTTCACACTAGTGGTGTAGTGACTGGTGAGGTTGAGATGGGTTGGGTCGTAGGTGGGCGGTCTATTCAGTGGATAAATCTGCAATTAGCAAGGTAAAAGGCAGTGAAAGATGCCTCCCGACGCAAGGGATAGAGGCCTAGAGGAGCAACCCCGTCCTCCGCACGTTGTCCTCATCCCTGAGGATATGCTGGCTGTCTGTAGACACCTAGTGCAGAGAATCTCCGACGCTCCTTCCGCGGAGTCCATCACCGGGCACCATCACAAAATGAGCTACTTATTTTACGCTCTGTGATCTATGCTCATGCTGGCATTGTTACTCGAGAATTCAAACCTGGAGCAGGAATCGACCATCCTGAGAAAGGACCAGATGTGTACGATGGTACTTTAAGGGTTTTATTGAGAGCGATGCAAGTTTCAGTGTGAGTTACCTTAAAACTTGCATCCGCATATACTGAGGGTACAGGTTCCCAGGCAGTCCGATGGAGAAATTTTATCACTCATTCGCAAGTTTCATGGGAATAACTGGTCATAGTTACGATTCTGAGCTTGCTTCTGAGAACAATCTTCGTTACTTTGATCTCATAACAACAGTGTACGACCGAGGTATTTTAGCATGCCCAATTGCAACCGATCCTGCAAGGACTACCTTATATTGCTACCGCACCGGTGCTAGAAATTGCCCTTAACGGTTTCCTCTCTCACCCAAGAGCGGTACTGCATAGTACACGCTACGAAAGGGATTGTTGCTATCCGAGTAGCTGTGGTTTCCTTTCGACCGGACATATGCATCTATTCGAATTACAGTGCCCCAGGGCGTGGTTCAGTCTGCGCGCTGCGGTTACAGGGCAATTGACCCTCACTTTTTATTCAACGCCTGGCAAAGCGCTAGTACCAACTCAGGATGGAGTGTGATGCCACCTGTCGCCTTGGAAAGGCCGTGCAGAGGCGTTACAGCACGTCGTCACACAGCAGCAAGCCTGGTCTATCAAGACGGCGTTCACTATAACCGGGGTTGTGAAGGAAGACATTGAAATTAGTTTGGTCAGTACAATCGCATTTGGTGATGCTGGCTATGCAATTCTCCATTATGGAGATGAAGCTCTTGTCAGAAGCCGATCGCTATAGGCAACGTTGCAACGAGGATGCGCCGGCTCCCACCAGAATCACCGAAGGCTATGCCGGAAACCATACAAAGCGTTTCCAACGACCGACGAAATTAAAAATTGGAGCGGATTAGCGAATAAACGCCCAAAGGAACAAGTTTCGAGAAAAGGACAAGGAGCTGGAGAACCGACTGAGGGAACAGGAGGAACGATATCGCTCTGAGATCGACGAGTATTCAGACGACACAACCCCAAATCCGGATCCCTTCTGCATGATTGCCTTGAACTATGCAGTTTGGATCCCGTATGTCCCTCGAATGGCTGTTGGCAATCGGTGGTAATGCGACCAGAGAAGCTGAAGTACGCGGCTTCAACGGAGAATCCTAAAAGTTATGAGAGGCTCAGGTTTAGCCCAACTTACCCGATCTCGATATCAGGCACGATGGCCGTCACAGATGCCAGGCTGGGAATTCCCGGGATCGCCTCAACAGAAACTGAGGCTAATTTCCTCTCTCACGAGCTGAAGTTTTATAGGAGCTGTATCCGTACGCTCCGGTATGTTTGGGCGATCTTCAGAATGGCCGACCCGAAAACGATGTCCAATCAAAGCAAATCCTTGCTGTGTGGGAGGAAGCGGTCAACCTGAACAATGATGTGCTGAAATTGGAGAGTTCTTGATGCTACTGTTTGGGTTCTGTTAGCATATGCATATATGGTACTTGGGAATTTGCTTTGGTTGCAGTCAATCGAATGATGTTTGTGCACATGCATGGGAATATTGTGCGAGTTGTGCTATGCTTATACGGTCCCGAATATTCTTCTTCCCCATGTGTTTTGGTTGTTACTAGTCTAATAAATAATTGAATTACATGATTTGGAATTAAGTGCTATACTTATAATCTGCTTCCAACGTGACAAAAGCCTCGAACGGCGAAAGGCTGTATGTTAGACAATGTCATCATTAGATCACTGAACAAATAATCATGGCACCTACTACCCCGTCCCGTTCAGCTTAAGTGGATGCGGAATGTACAAGCCTACTGGCAAAGGCGACAGCAAGCTTTGTGGTATAATTTTTTGCAATGATATAATATGTCGGCTTCAATGGTATAACGGTTATTATTCTCGCTTCCCAAGCGGGAGATTCGGGTTCGACTCCCGGTTGAAGCATCCGTCTTCCGCTTTGTTTTTGTTTCGCAAACCTCGGAGTTCATCCAGACCGACCGCGTCTTAATCTTAACTGTTAACCTTCATCTGCCAGCACCCCATTGCCCACTCCCCGTATTTACAAATCCTCTACCGCCCGCTAATGCTATGCAACTAAACCCGAGATCTTCTCTCCGCCTCTGAGAGTTCAACCAGCCCGCCTCTGTGAACGGTTGAGGTCCTGTTGGCTTATCGATAGTCTTATCGGTGAAACTAAACGATAAGCTAAGCGAGTTTGAAGCGACCAAAAACTTTCCGCCTTCGCCTACCCCTCACTCCCAACGACACCTCATCGAAAACGACCGAAAGCCTTTACCATTCCCGCACAATCCCTCAACAAGCTAACCAAACACCTCGCTGTGCTTTGGGCTTGCTACAACGGCTTGTCAACCGAACGTTACGAACTATGGCGCCCAGGACCAACCAAAAAGTCTTGTTTTTTGCTCGTTTTGCGGGCCGTTCCGCCATCGGCTTTTTCCGCTCCGCCAACGGCACCTCATCCTGCAGCTATAGAGGAATCCGCAGCACTTCCCACTGAGCCCGGCCCAAACAACAACGGCTTTCAACACATCGCATATCTGTTTCCCTCATTACCTTGCATGAGGCAACAAACGTACGTACCCACTCCACGCATGTACCAAACTAACGCTACTAAGCCCGCATCTCCAAAGCCCTCACCCGTACGCATTGGCATGGCCCAACGCCCTCACCCGCATCTTCCCTCAACACCCCTTGCAGAGACCCGCTCCTTCGACATCACCAACTCTTCCCACCGCCCAATTATCCTCACCAGCGCCTGCCTATATAAACCATCGTCCCCACCTCCTTCACCTCCATCGTCGACCACAAAGCCAAACAGGGAGTCCCCTCCCGTCGCTTCTCCTAAGGGGGTATTCGTTGGGGGACTCGTCGGCGCCCATCCGGCACACACCATCCATCAGCGTTAGGCATGTCTTGCTTTGGGAGCAGGACGGTAAAGCTGTGATGACAGATCACAAGAATCTGGAGTTCTTTACAACGACAAAATCGCTTAATTCAAGGCAAGTGCGATAGGCGGAACGGTTAGGCAGGAGGATGGCGGGGGCTTGCACTGAGTTCCTTCGAGACGCTTCTCCTGAGGGGGTATACATCGTAGGAATCGTTGTTGCATCCACCTCCCTGAAAGCTGGATTGGTACCTTATCTCCCCTCGCGGAGTGGACGGTGTAAAGCTGACAAACTGTAGGAATCAGAAGGCAGCGATGCTGCGGTGAACGCCTCCTCCTCCATGCCATTGGGGCGCTGCTTCCGGGGCCCCTTCGAGACGCTTCTCCTGAGGGGGTATTCGTCGGGGGAACCACCTCGTGTCATGCCATAACCGTTGCAGGTACGTTAGGACTGGTGTGAGGACCATGACTTATGTTCTTGCCTGCAATTGGGTTGTCCTGGATGCTGCTATGGGAAAGAGTATCCCCTTCAAGAACTGGGGCAGCAAGTGTTCTGTATGAAAGGGTAGAGCGAAGCCTTGTTGTCGGTCCGACGTTTGGATATTCCGAGGGATACCTTCGCACCCTACATACCCCGTCTTTTCAGTACCTTGCTTTCCTATAAGTAACCGTGCTTCCCTTCGAGACGCTTCTCCTGAGGGGGTATTCGTCGGGGGATTCCTCCACATGCTGTCAAACTCGGGATGTAAGTCAACTCAGTTTGTATGGGGAAAGGAGGGCTAACAAATTATAGAAGCAGGCTGAAGTACGCAAGCTCAAGGCAAGTCGAGGTATCGGCCCGCTGAGGAAACTACGGGCCGGAGAGGGCGAAGTGAGATATGGCTGGCGACGAGGCAATAGCTCCAAGGCAGCCAGGCACAAGAGGGAGTTGACAGCCAAGGTCACTTCTGTTCTTTGCCCTCTTGCCAACCAATTTCATTCTGATCATTTACCTGATGGATTTCTTTTGTATCATCGGATTGAACCTGATGGTAATTGTGGTTATCGGTCACGTCTTCTTCACTTTCAAAAAATGTTTCAGGACTGGTCTTCAACAACATACGAAATGCGGAAAATTCTAGCAACTCATTTGAAGGATTATATATCTGACTACGACTGTAAAGAGATGGATGCAGTTATGCCTGGCGCCTTCGAGGGAGATCCGGCCTGAAAGAGTACGGAAAACTATGTTGCCTACTCGTGCGAAAGTTTATGGCCGGATATGATTCCTGAGGAATACTGGATGACCGAGGTACAAATCCAACTTCGGTCGCGCTGGAGTGAAGTATGGAAGCCCGAGAATGGCGTGGACGAGGCAGTAACGGTGCGGTAATACCCAGCTCCGATGAGCTGGTGGGCCGTTATTTTCTGGAACCTATTCTGGTGCTGGCGATACAGAAGTGCAAGGAAGCCGATCAGCAGTTCCTCAAAACCATCCACAGTACTAGTTCAAGATCACCAAGGACTAAACTGGACGGAAGCGCTGTAGTCCCGTATGCGAGCCGGAGAACAGAGAAGAGGAGTATCGGTGCGGTAACACCCAGCTCCCACGAGCTGGTAGGCCGTTGCTCCCTCATCCTGCATCCATCTGGGCCAAAGCACGCAAGCACGAGCTGGATTCTACCTCCAAAGACTATACTGGTCGTCGACGCCGAAGTCAATATGGGAGCCGGAGAACGGCGTTGAAGTAGCGGTGCGGTAATACCCTGCTCCGATGAGCTGGTAGGCCGTTACTTCCTCACTGGGCGATCAAAGGCATGGTGTTTCGTCTGGCAGATGAGCAAGCTGCGCACGAGAGCAAGGACCTATGGGCAAACTTCATAATTTCTTGTCCATGGCTTCCCCAAAGGCAAGATCCCCGCAGATTTGAAATTGGTTACATACCGTGGCTCACCACTACGAGCTGAGCAAGCGACGGAGAATCTCGGCCTCCCGCAACCTACCCTTGCGGCGTTTGCGATTTCTGCGACTTCTATATCCTCGCGTGGCTGCTTTCAAATACCTTCTTCCAGCCGCTGACGCTGTACCCGTTGTGTTGACAGTGACAATTCTCACCTGCATCCGACGTGCGGTTGCCGAACCGGGTTTCGAGGACCGATGAGCAAGCACTTCCACCCAGGAAAGCGGAAGCAGTCGAAGGTGTTTAAGCTGCCGCCATCCTGGATCTGGTTGCACTGTACCTGCTGTGGGTGTGCCTCCTTGGATATGCTTGGTTGAGACGGACCTGTGTGCTTCTATACCCCATCTGTGTCGCAGCCACATCCACTCAAGACGGGTATTAGCGTACAAAACGGCTGCGGTTGTGCTTCTGGGGGTCGGTAGTGTCACGGGTTGTGGATCTATCGCCATGTGATCCGTGGCTCGCCTCTCGCCCAGGATTCGATATGCCAGTAGCGTTGCAGAACAGTCCGTTACATGGTGTGTGGATGGCCTCTCGTCCAGCATTTGATATGCCACTAGCGTTGCAAACACTCCGTTACCTGGTGTGTGGAAAGAGCAGTGCTGTTCCTGCATTACGAGCGCTGCTGTGGATCTCACTCCACTGAAACCCGGTTCGTACCTGGCTTCTCACATGTCATTCGAGCTGGTGTACTTCTATTTTGACTTTGGCTTCCGCCGCTCTGAGATTGATAGCTCAGTCTACCTTAAAGATGAAGCTATGGTATCTATCTACGTCGACGACATCCTGACATTTGGGCCAAATAAGTCCACCAAACCCCGGCTTGCGAGGTATAGCTTCACCTGCAGGTTGAAGAACCGAGAATGTTTGCTGGTTGAGGAAGCTGATGTGCTGGTTCTGTCTTTGGGATGGAAAGGCCTGTTCGTTGCGAATTCCGAGTCGTCTGGGAGCGCTGCAAACTGGCTGTGGCGCCCGCTGAGCACAAAGCTCCTACATACACTGCAAGAGACGCGGATATCCTACCTGTCAACGAGCGGAGCTCATGGATCTGGTTACACTGCGACCTGGCTGTGGCGTGCCGTCTTCTACACAGCGGAAAGACATACAGACTTTGGGGTTTAACACACCGCCCGCCCAGCAAAAAACAGCTGGAAGAGTTGAGAAGAAGAGGAAATCGAAGGCAGGTAGTTGTACTGAGCAACGAGGTCGTCAAAACAGACATGCGAATGTGCTCATGGATCTGGTTACACTGCGACCTGGGTGTGGCGTGCCGTCTTCTACACAGCGGAACGAAATACAGACTTTGGGGTTTAACACACTGCCCGCCCAGCAAAAAACAGCTGGAAGAGTTGAGAAGGAGAGGAAGTCGAAGGCAGGTGGTTGTACTGAGCAGCGAGCTCGTCAAAACAGACATGCGAATGTGCTCATGGATCTGGTTACACTGCGACCTGGGTGTGGCGTGCCGTCTTCTACACAGCGGAAAGACATACAGACTTTGGTGTTTAACACACCCGCCCGCCCGTCTCTCAGGCCTGTACTGCAAGCTCAACACAAGCCGAATCTCAGCATCCATAATCCAGCTCTGACGGAACCACTACAAAACAAAAATTCCTCTCTTCGTCACACCCCTGCGCAATTAGGAAATGCCCCATCCGAACCTCGCGAGCACCCGTGCGATGTCAAGGAATGTGGATATGTACCAATTCAACTGGGAGCCTGAGGAGGTTCTCCGTACTATTATGGCTTCCTTGACCCAGCCAGAACAGAAGACCTCCGAACCTTCATACATGAAGGCGGAGCAATTTGCGTCCCTATTCTTGCAAGCTGTATTCGCAAGGCATGCTATCCCAATGGAGGTTATATCCGACCGCGGCGGCTTATTCCTCTCGCGCTTCATTCAAGATTCAATCGTGTGTCTACCCCAGGTAACGCAGAAGCCGTCAAGAAAATCAAGAATCCGAACTCATGGGTCTGGGAATGGAACTGCACGTTGCCCTGGTGTGCCTTGTTCTGTCTCCCTGACGGCATGCAAAGTTAACGAAACCGCAAAATCAAAGAAACCGAAAATCTGGGTACTTTAAACCACTTAAGTATTCATATTTTTTTAAGGAATGGGGATTTGGAGTCCAGGCATTGCGCTCAAGAAAGCAGATTGATGTATTGAATAAGGTCTTGCCTTTATGTTAAAGGCTATGCGTAGAGATTTCTACTTATGGACCGCAGCACCCACTAAATGTTCTTAGTGGGCGCCCGCTCTTTGAGGTACCCACAGAGAAGTCATGGTGGGCGCCTGCTCTCTAGATTGAGAGGTACCCACAATGAACCCAGACTGTGAGCTTATATATATGGCGGGCACCCACCATAACTTCTCTGTGGGTACCTCAGAGAGCGGGCGCCCACTATGGCTTCTTTGTGGGTACCTCAGAGAGCGGGCGCCCACTATGGCTTCTTTGTGGGTACCCAAGAGAGCGGGCGCCCACCATGCCTTCTTTGTGGGTACCCCAGAGAGCGGGCGCCCACTCTGGCTTCTTTGTGGGTACCCAGAGAGCGAGCGCCCACTCTGGCTTCTTTGTGGGTACCCTAGAGAGCGGGCGCCCACTCTCGTGTCGCTGTGGGTACCTTTTGATTTTCTTAACCACTTAACGTCTCCATATAATGTCTCTGTGTCAAGCCTTGTTGCAAAATGGTGAATGCTTCTTTTCCAATTTTCTTTTTGGTTCGCAAATTCGTTGATATCCCAGTTTCTTTGATTTTGCGGTTTCGTTAACTTTGCTTGCCGTCCCCTCGATTGTCCCTTGGAATGTAGCGAGGCAAGCCTGGGGCCAACATGGTCCCATCGTGTCCTGCATCTACCAGCTCCTCCCTGCAGGACGGCTGTCGTTTTCAGCATTTGTCGATAAGACCTTCAAGGAATTGGGCTTTGTCGATCCAAATGGGAAGGATACAAAGTTACTTAAATTAGTTAATTATTCACAGGGCTGCCATGTACGCTCAGCTCATTATGCACGACGCAGCCATGTACGTGCTGCTGGTAGCCACAGCGGGAGACTCTGGCATTGCACGGTGCTTCCGTTTGCGAGCAGGTCAACCGTCCAACGTGCGGCCTCCGCCGCATATGGGCTGTTCAGTTCATGGTCTCCGCTTGGTGTATTTGCATGCTCTTCCTTGCACGGAAATGGACAATGCAATTGTCGGACTAGTGCCTTACGCTGCCCGTAAAGCTCTCCGATGGCTGAGTTTCTAGCTATGCGTATGGCGGACGTGCGCTGCACCTGGTGGAGTAGATAGTGGAACGCCTTTAGAGAGTGGGGATGGCCGGATGTGCGGCACCTTGTCAGGACCATGTCGAGTTTCCACTGCGCCGTCTTGCGCCCCTCTCGACCGCACGTGCAAACTGGAGTCTCGCCGTGGCCACTTTAAAGGCTCCTTTGCGAGCGGTGATGCAGTTGGGATGGGCTTGGAATCCAACCCCGAGGCCGACCACGGTGCTTTGGACATGTCATCAACTTGTCAAGAAGGCAGCGCTGTGGTCCTTCTTGGAATTTCGAATTACTACCGTCGGTTTATTCAGGAATATACCCTTGCAATCATCTTGGCCAGGAGGAACAAAACTGCAATAATAACCAGCGGGATCGCAAAAAGTACTTAGTATGATCTCGAAAAACGGAAAGATATAAAGGACAAGGCCGGCCCCTCAGCTATTCAAGGAAACTCTGCAACTGTTGATTTCCCGTGTTAAGTCACCCCTTCCGAACCTAGACACGGCAGGAGAATTGAAGAGGAGAACGTTTACGTTGCTTTGGACACATTATCAACCCGTCATGACAGAACGCATCTCTGACGAGCCGATGTCCATTGCTTTCTATCACCATATGAGCTAGTTGGTGTTAATTCGAAGATGCACTAGCAATTAACCAGAGAATGGATCACGATGGTGGATGAAAGATATGGGCGAAGCTGTCCGGAGATTGATAGGCATGGATATTACAAGGAAGTCTAATGGCGACAGTTCAAACAGTTAGAAGGACTGCGCAACCTCGTTATCTCCGCCCTCAGCCGTGGTGCCTCCGAACTACGACCAAGAGCTAGATTATTACGGACATTTCGAAACATGTCATCCAGGACGACGATTCATTCGACATGGGCGACACCCTCCCACGACCACAAGTTTAGACTCGACTCCCCGCCACACGAACGAAATCAGGGCTGATACGGTCAACAAAGGGCAGATACAGGCAGCAGAAATGACTTGCACAAGGTTTCAGGACCTGGAATTTGTAGCATGGATGGAATCCTCCGCACCGACCTCGCAACGCACATGCTCCACGAATCGCAGGTCTTTTTCATTTGCTAGAGTAGATACTTGGCCAAACGGAATACTTGCGTTGCCCTTTAAAACGGATCGATCCGGCTTCCCGTTTTCTAGCATGCTAGAATACTCACTTCCAGCTACCCCAATACATTGCAGTAATCAAGGAGCAACTGCCCTCACAAAGAACCCGGATCAAATGAAAAAGACTAAGCATATCGATATAGCTTACCACTTTGTTCGGGAAATAGTAGAGTCTAAGGAACTTAAGTTAAGGTTTCATACATCCCAACTGGCGAGCATGCAAGCATATGCATACATAGTAGAGAACAGGAGTGGGACGGAACGTTCTTGCCTGGTGCGACTGGACACCTCGCCACACAAACGAAGAGGTCGGAGAGCCTACGATCCACAGAAAGCAAGTGAAAAGGACCACCAACAAGCTTGCAAGGCGAGATTCTCATGGACTTGAAACTTGCTGCATAGGCCGTTTCTTATCGGGCCCGACGATATCAGTATCGAGATTCCTCAGGACGAAGAGCTACTAGTCGTCTCTACTCCACTCTCCACACGAATGTGGAGAGTGGAGAGCTCATGATCAACTTCCGAAATGGCACACAGTGGCCCCAAGCGCCAGTGTAAAGGTAGTAACAGCTGGGCACAAGCCTGAAAACCTGGAGACTCCATGAGGAGCGCAGCATAACGACACGCAGCGTATGATTGTGGCCAGTACGCAGGCTTTAGCTCCGCAATCAGGCAGGATCCTCTTCACCATTCTGACCCCTTATGTTAAAGCCAGTACGGCCTCTGTTACCTTCGTTCGAACCATGTATCCCAGGATCCGCCTCTTGCGTCTCACAGCACAGGCTGCGAGGGGTCAGAAGTGACTACAGAGTATGGCACGAGTGAGTGCACTCGTGCTGGGGCACGTTCAGATTGAATTCAGAATTAATTCCAGCCGTCATATATCAGAATTCCCAAATAACCCGTGCGCGCAAGTGCCATCCAAAATCGCAAAACATCAACTATAATTACCAAGGAAGCACCGTTCCGAACTGCCTTCGATATTACTGATTGGTTGCTTGCCTGGCCAAGGAAACAAGACTCTCCGGTGCTCCGGATCGCAGAAACTGCAGTGGTCTATACGACATGCGACGTTCGAATATATCTCCTTTAGCTAATTTAGTTCCCATTCGTCGACCACCTCGCGGGGTAACCCAAGATTCTTATGTGTCGTGTACGAAAGATGGAACTAGGAAGAATAGTACGATTTGCTGCCCAACGTTCGAACGCGTTCGAGATTCCATTCACCGCAACCCTCTGGAGGGTTTTATTTGCGATTTCTTGAGGGACAGTAGTGTACAGATTGCTGCTCTGAGATGAGCAAGTGCGAAGTCTGTCTTCTCTCAAAAGCCCGTACAAAACATCAGCAAAAGGAACGGCCTGAGCACGTAAGATGCGTTTATCTAGGCTTAAGTCAAGCGCGCGTGATTTCGAGGAAACAGTATTCCTTGCCTGGCCTGAGGTAAAGGGTGGTCGAATGAAGTATGCAGCACCATCGACGAGAATGTTTACCGTTTAGGAAGCGATATGCGAGTGGGCTCTTCCAAACATGGATAAACGAGCTAAGTACACCTCGCCACAGCCCAGCCGCTAGCGTGCCCTCGACACCAGGGCAACTCGC
The DNA here is from genome assembly GCA_003788565.2 of Ascobolus immersus RN42. Classification (NCBI taxonomy): domain Eukaryota; kingdom Fungi; phylum Ascomycota; class Pezizomycetes; order Pezizales; family Ascobolaceae; genus Ascobolus; species Ascobolus immersus. Next base: position 51,906 of record ML119837.1, read on the forward strand.
CATAGCCACACCCCAACCGTACTCGCCCACACCGGCCCGTTCACCATCTCGACCAGTTGGACCTGTTGGAGAGATCGGAGCGCAACTGGTTGTTTACGAACCACAGGCCCCAGACCACGTGGCACGACATGGACGACCTGCAGCTGGAGAAGGACTTTGCGGAGATCTACTCAGAAACCCCGCACAGGACGTCACTAGATACAGATGGGGCAGGATACAGAGAAGGAGCCCGGCCGACTTGCACTTGTCTCATGGCGGATCCTCTAACACCTAGCAGAATACGTACGTCAAATCCGGCCACCTGTATTACTTACCAGAGAAATATTGGATGACTGAAGTTCAAATCCTTGCACTTCCTGACTCTGGGGCTACGTCATACCATCACATATCGAAGTAGGCCACCCCTTAACGGAACTTTGCCTATGCGACAAGCGCAACAACTGGTGAGGGTCGATAGTATTTGCCAGGTGTATTGTCCTTTATCAGTGAGTAGATCAAGATGCGATCAAGAGATTGGTGCTGCAAGAAAGCATAAGGCGGGTATTGTTTTCTTGAAAGCGATCGCCACGGTCGGGTGTTCGTTAATGAGATTGATACTGACGCATGATGCGAAGAATCAAGTATTGGAATCAAAATATGGATGCCTACTTAACCGAGTTGGTACACAACCGATTTCACACTCATGCACTAGGACGCAACCTCTTCCGGGTACCATTGCAATTTTGAGAGGCAAAGAAGACTATCCAACGCGGCTAGGCGCAAAAGGCGTATATTTTTACTGACAGCTGACGTCGACGGTTTCCTTAACCACTCTCTACTTCTGTGGCTCACGATGAGTTCCGCCAAAGGATATACATACGTCGTTCCCAATGGCGGTTTTGACTTTTACACGTCAACATCACCATCCCGATTCTGATCGACATTTGTTCACCAAGTTCTCATAACTCTCCTTACACTACAATACAAAAGTACATACGACCCTCTCAACGAGGTAGGAATGGTGAAGGCTTGAGGCATCCCAGAGCTACCCGATATGCAGAGGTACCAGCTTTCCCGAAGATGAGTCTACTTGTGCTAATTCAATGCATTGTAGCACTTTTATTCTGAAATGGTTCGTTGCCGGAGGTTCCATCGACGTCTCACATTGCGTCTCACGAGATGCCATTGGAATTTCTATCTGTGTTCATTGCATGCAACTCAAGATTACTTCACGGAGTAACAGTGTCGTGGAGAGCTAGGAATATTACTTTGGAATATTGTCTCTTACAAGCTCATATCGGACAAGCCTGAGTGCTGCAAGATTAAGACTCAAGAGAACTCAGCAAATTCCTGGTTTACATGATAAGGTCATCGATCGAGATGAGATTTAATGGCTCAGCAGAGTGCAAATCGCCGCGATTCGCTGGGAGAGAGGTTTTAGATTTTCGACGGGTGGGATTATGTCAATATCATTTATAAACTATGGCTAGCATATACACGGATGCGCTAACGATTGGTGGAGCTATACGCGCTAGAAGGTAATTTGAATGGGCCCAATCAGTCTTTCTGAGTCGAAGAGCAATCGATCTTAACGCGCGTACGTACACAATTACAGGTGCCCTCAGGCTCCGGATCCTGAAAATGGTTCAGCAGCAGCCGTCCTGGTCTTGCTTTTGGTAAGAATCTCATCTCGGTTTGATCGACTTCTAATTCCAGCAGGATTGGGTACTTCAAGGTCCAGACTTCAGAGATAGGTGTAAGGCCTGTCTGTTTAGAGAGTGCGGACAGAGGGCTCCCTAGATAGTACTTAATGCTTACAGTAACTGAGCAGCGGTAGAAATACATAATGAAGCTTTACGTTAAATAGATCCAAAACTGCACGTGCACGTTGAAGAGAATGAAAAACAGTACTGTTATCACTACTTTTAGATTCAAATGATGCTGTAGCTGTTGTGTGTAGAGTCTATGCCGTTTCATTGGGAGCTAGTATGTGGAGCGGCCGGGGGGAAGGCCGGCCACGGGTGTATAGGGGTCAGGGATAGTATATGCAATATCTCCTTGTGCTAGGTATTACAAATATAGTACGAGACCGATCCTACAGTAGCATGGCAGTCGTTTAAGCCGTTGAACGATCCGCATTGTGGTTCATTTACTAGTATAGAATTATGCTGCCGGTTGCTTATGAGTCCCAAGCGCTTAAGCCATAGTCCACGATCTAGATCTCTTCCCTACTAAGTAGTTGTAATCCGACCGCGACCCTCGAACCAAAGATTAGTTAAGTATCACACGTAATTCTGAATGTGTCTTCGTTCAGCAGGCCTACGGCATATTCTGATGTTTTGTAAAACGCGAATGAAGCCAGGTTCTTCAATTCCTGAAGATCTATTATCACATATCCGAATCAGACCGGCTGAGATACCCACGTCCCTGGTCCTATCCGAAAACGTATCATTGCGCAATTCCATGATCTCCACCAAGTCATAGGTTCATGATGCTTGATCAATTGGCCCGGGGATCTGACGCTTCGAAATTTCCCCTTTTCAGTTCCGATAACTTCATCGGGTACGAGAAGCCATCACCGCACCCGTTTATGACAAACGCTCTACAAATTTTCATACCCTTCCATTCGTATAAAATACATCCCATTTCCCACAGTAAAACTTAGATCACAAAGCAAGCTTTCCACAATTGCCCGCGGGCGAGGCCCCTCAGTGCCCTCACCGGGCTCGCTTCTTCCTCCAACGTTCAACTGGTAGCCTTGGTCCTTCCCAAACATCGTTCTTCCGGCTTCCGCAGAAACGAAACCACTCGGTCTGCCCCGTCAAGAAGCCATCCTATCGCTCCGAGTTCCCGTAATACCCCGCTCCATTGAGCTGGTAGGGAACCTCCAACTTCGACAAATAGAATGCAGTCTTCAAGCTCATGGGTTCTCAACCTGAAACAAAGTTCCCCAACTTGAACTTTCCCATCTCGATTTCAACACCGGTCGGCCCTCCCGTACCGTGGCGACGCATCTACAGAGAGAGGCCCCAATAATCGACCCTCACAGAATAGAGACTTTCCCCAGGTCCCCTAAATGGACTGCGAAGCGGATACATCGTTGTTGGCAGAGACGGATTTGGATTCCGAGGCAGACTCCGAATTCGAATTCCGTGGCCTGAATGAGGCCTTCACCATCCATCCGCTCCCTTTCCCTTGCTTCGGCGCAGCTTCCGGGACAGTCTCCATCTTCCGGCAATCCTCCAGTCGACCGGCAATTGACGCAAGCTGCAACTCAGAACTCCGTGTCGCCCTCCCTTAGACATGAGGTAAAAACTCTCCAATTTAACGTTTGTTATCCTGACAGAGGCAGCTCGAATCCTTCACAGAGGCGTTCTGAATCCACGCTTCTACCTTCGTCAAAATCCTGACGTCATACACGCTCCACTTCCCCCGACCTACCAGGAGGCCGTGGCTCTCGGATCTACGGCACTGTTTCATTGAACTGGATGCACTCTTTCCGTCCGCCTCTGCAGCTCACCTTTGCGCACCCCGTAATACCCAGCTCCACCGAGCTGGTCGGAGTTTCAAATAAGATGAGGTAGAATTCGAAGACATAACAGCCAATCGACAAGTCCGACAGAGTCATGTTGGGGAGCTTCCGTAACACCCAGCTCCATCGAGTTGGTGGGAATGCTCCTCCTCCGTTCGGATGTAGCGAGAGCTAAAGGGCTGCTCAAGCTGAACGTGGCTGTCTGTACATCCGTCCAGACATTGTACTTGCTCTGTACGTGGATGGCATGCTGCTAAGAAGTATTCAGCAAGTTTTGGGGACTATCCAGGAGATCAAGGAGCGACTTTCCTACAAAAGATGCCGCCAACGTCCAATCCCTGCACGGTGTAACGTAACGAATGAAGAGAATGCGGGAGACAATGCAGGGTGTGCCCGCTTCCGGTCTTGCCTTGCTCGATGCAAGTGATGGGTTGCGGATCCGTGATTCAGGAGGTTCTTCTGATCCAGGTTCTTTCAGTAGTACCCCGCTCCGGTGAGCTGGTTTGGGAGCCTCGGAATTCGCGGAAAGCGAGATATTCTGGACAGTACCTTCTGTCGTGATTCTGGAATCGCGGTGGCATCTCCTGATGCTCATAGTCGAACACCGCAGCCCACTGGATATCATGCCAGCTTCCGAGTCCCCTACAGCTCAATTAGATAATGCGAGCGTATAGTCGTATCCCTGCCAGCTTGCGCATGCTCAGAGTACGATATGCACCAACACATACGTATACAACACGCCTACCATCCAGCGGTCTCTTGGATATCCAGCCTCGTAATATTCACCCTAGTGCGGATCCGACCCCCCAGCTTCTGAGAAATTGGCAGCCAACATCCTATCAACCACAGACCTATCGGCCATGTCTTCTTACGACACTCGAGCCGGATAGCCAATATCAGCAAGACCCCTTTCAGGAGGGCCAGTTTCCAGATCCGCTGTCGATTCCGTCCACGCCCGTTAGGATGATGCAAGTTCGACGGCGTTACAGGATGGAGTTGGCAGAGCACTTGGAGAAAAATGCTTCTTTTTACATGCAGGACGCCGCGCGCCGCTAGATCTAGAACAATGGCCTATGGGAAAGAATTTTCCTTTGTGTAACATAATTCGCAAGCGGCCTGCAGTCTGGGATGCGGTGCATGAGCATGTTACGAAAAGGTGCAGGCTTCTGGCCCCGAGAAGGCAGAGGCTTCCAAACCACCACCGAAACGGATACCTGTCCCCACTCCAGACTTCACGGATGGTACTGCAGTCTCCCCTCCACAGGCTTCCCCGACAAAGCCGGCCCCAAAGGCTTCCGCTCTGCCGATAATACTCCCACCGACCCATGTCCCCGCTCTGTGTGCCCCAGTATCGGAGACGCCGTCAGCATTACCGATAACTCCTGCGAGAGCGAAGAAGTCCACGGGAAAGTCCACGGGAAAGTCCACGGTCAAGTCCACCGGAAAGTCCACGGCCAAGTCCACGGCCAAGTCCACGGCCAAGTCCACGGCCGGTACTGCCGTCTCCGCCCCTGCTGTCCCGCCAAAGCCGGCGCCGAAGGCCCAATCCACTCCCACGACAGAGCTGATTTATGTCCCTGTCCCCTTCCAGCTCATCTCACTCCAGCAGATCCCGGTACGCCCCAACTCCCCCGGCAGCACCACTCTCCACTCCCTCAGTCCCCCTATTCGACAAGGAGTTGAAGAGGGCAGCCAAGAAGAGGAGGAGAAGGGAGGCTAAGAAGGCTATGGAGTTGGCTAAGAAGAGGAAAAGTTCCGAGGATGAGGAGAGGGAGGAGGAGGGGAGAAAGCGGGTGAGGATGGAGTAGGAGTAGAAGCGAGGACGAGACAAAGGTGAAAGTCAGCATAGCCAGTGGCTGCATGTAGACGAATGTGGCAAGAGGTTTCGGTCCGACTTTCCTTCGGGGGAGGCCCTGTGTTCATTCTGCTCAAGGATACTCTTGCAGCTGAAATCAGATACAGAGCAGGACTCTATGCGGAGACACACGACATCAGGGGACTTTTGGAGGATCTCAAGGCGACATACTCGGTCAATACCATGGGTGATGAACAAGCTTGTAGGCCTTCGGTTATCAAGCCAACATGGAGCTTCGTCTCGACTATTACCGGCAAGGTGGTAATTGTCACTGCAAGTTCCACCTAGCCCACAGCTCACATTTAGAAGAATGGCTGAGAGAGTTGGTTCACTGCCTTGCGCACACCCCAAACCTCTCAGTGGGACTTAGTGCCTTGGCCTACCAAAGATGAGTTGGAGCGGCAAGAGCAACACTTTCTTCGTTTACATCTATCCGGGAGTATCTTCGAGTCCATTCCTTTGCGACCTGGCTTTCCTCGAGGTGGTGTTGATTTGGAAAAGTTGTCGCATCATCGATATTTTGCAATTTAGATGGTGCGTCAAACCGTTCCTCGATCTGGATTGAAGTTTCGAAGCGCCTGAAATACAACGTGATTACCCTTCCTCATAAGGATTGTGGTGATACACAGGATGGCGTTTATGCTGTTTATGCATGGGGGGATTGGTGTTTGACGAGCTCAAACGGTGGTTCCATTACAGCCTGGCCAGATGGTTTTCTTTCGTTCTGCATTGTTGACCCATTGGAACTTTACATGCATGACATGCACCTGGGACGAGAGTGCGTGCTGTTTCGTAATACCGTTATCAGACCGATGGATTCGGGTCTGCTCTCTTTCCCAGAGGATCGGAGCCGGTGCATTACGTGCATGGGTTGCACGTGGGACGTGTGCTGATGCCGGTGGATACGTGTATGACATGTACCTGGGACATGTTGTCATACATGGATGACTTGCACCTTCGACGTATATATACTGGTGCGTGCTGAGCGTGGATGCTGAATGTGTACCGTGCGACGTGCATACCACGAGCGTTGCTGTGGTCTTCAAGCTTCTATGGAGACTACCCGAGTACGTCTTAGGACTACTAACTTCGTTTTCGCTTTCGGAGGCGCATCGCACATCAAGACACTGTATGATTTGGGTTAGTATCTTCGTACCCAACCTTCACACTTTTCCACATTTTAACAATTTCTCTGAAATGACTACCCCAGTCTCTGCTACCGCTCCAGCCCTTGCTACCAACCAGGCCTCATCTGCGACGCAGCCAATTATCCTCAATTTCATGCTGAACTGGCTAAACGGTAATGAAGACGAAACTGAGGAGGAGGAGTTACAGGATCGGGGCAGTGAAGAGGATGGCGAGGTGCTGAAGAGGAAGGTAGATAGGGAGGCAGGTGGATCGAATTCGACAGTACAGACTGTTATCCGGCGAATCGAGCCGAATCGAATGAATGGGACAGACAGCACCGAAGAGATTATTGCGAACCTGCGCTCCGGGACGTCGAGGGCTTCCAACCACAAAGACACTCGATTCGGCCAGTCTGGCTCGGTGTAACAAATACAATTATGCTGTTTGGGGTCTGCACATGACGGTGCCCGTTGCTGCTGTCTTTTCACATGCCATGCTCTGTTCCGCTTAGGCTTTCAACAATGAACCCGGGATGGGTATTCCATACACATGGGAGGTATCAGCTGATCGGGTGGATATCAGCTTCCGGGTTCGTCTGGCTTGCACCAGACGAGCAACGTGGGTGTACGTGTATGACATGTAAATGGGACATGTGCAGCCGCTTCTTTCGTGTAAGGACGTCTACGACGACTGTTACAAGCGAATGTGGTGGGATGTGGGACTGTTTAAGTTCTGAGAGTTGATGAGCATGTTCGTACCAGGTTTGACACCCCATTCCCCTTAGGAATCCTGCTAATCATTGATAGGAACGGACTACTCTTCGACTGGGAGGCCTTTTGGAGAGCTTGGCGACCTCCGAGTCGACCCTTCCACCTGCGGCGAACACTGGAGCAGTGAAGACTTATGGCCAACACAGTCAGCAAGCAGTAAATCTAAGATATTAGGCTTGCAGTGATACCGGGCGGTCCCACATTGAGGGTATCTTTGATCCTATCGCGATGTGGACGCGTCTCAAAACGATCGATATCTATGATGCCCTCGCCACGGATAGCAGCCACACCGTAGTGGAGCACAGTTCAACAATGCTCGCATGGGCACCCAGTTCAACTGTGCCCGCGATTATATGGCTCACGTCCGCACCTTCCAACACCAACTTGTTGAAAGTCCCCATGGTATCTCGAGACAATCCCTGATTTCTCTGTTCCCAAGTTGACAAAGCAACAAAGCCGGTCATTCAAATATTTAACCGTTGTTACAACCATAAAAGCGGCCCAAACCTTTGCAAAGCAGAGGAAATTGATCAGGTGCTCGGACGTCGGCCAATTCGTGCTCACTTACGAAAATGGAATGCAAACGAAAGCATTAAGATCGTTGATTCCCCCGCAGTCTGAGATCAAGGCAGAGTGGTCTGCAAGCGTGCATGAGCTGCACGTGGGACGAGTATTGTTCCTCTTGGCTAGGACCGCATAACCCATGGCTGGAAATTATTACGTGCAAGGCATAATTGCATAATACAAGCGCTGGGGTGTCCTGGAGAATTAGAGTGTTGGCAACCCAGTTGTCTCTAACCTGTCTCCAGAAGAGGAGGGCAAGTTCATCAATCAATTTGGTATGCTTCATCCTGAGGGCAAGAAGTGTACCTCTTTTGCTCCCTGTGAGGGATAGATTGCAAATGGGTTGATACTACCGCTCCTGCCCACTTCTCAGATGTCACAATTTGCTCCTAGTGTTACGTTGCTATCAATCAACGTCGCAACGTTATGATGCTGCCCGCGGACCTTGAACCGGTGACGTACAAAAGTGTGCACTGGTGGTACTGAGGTGGATGAGGTGTTTGGTCAGGTGAAGTTGGGGGAGCGATTCCGCCATCGAGTTTGACGGAGAACCGACCACTTTAATATGGAGTGCTGGCGATAATGAGAAAGAAATAGATGAGCACGGTGGTTCCATCTGCTAGTAATGCTGCGCCAGCTGGGGCGTCCCATGCACATATGCTGTTAGGGGCTTCGAATTCATATGACGGAGGCTATTTGTGCTGTGTTCTCGCTTACCAGCGCCCATCAGCCTGATGCTTCTTTCCCTTCTCGCATGCAGAGCTCCTGGAATTGGTTGCAAAGAATCTTCCGCAGTGCCACGTTGGAATAGGTTAAATCACCTTTAAGTATACCCGAATTGCAAATACGGTAGGGTTCGTAGGTTGCACAGCAGAACTGTACAGTCAAGAAACGATTTTAATTTTTAATTTCAAGTTAGTGGGGACGTGTCGTTCGTGGATTTTCTAAGGGCGGCTGTTCCTTCACGAGATTACGTCCTGTCACTCTGCAGCTCCGAGAGTGCTAAACGCCAATCCGGAAAACAGCAAGGAGAAGGCATACACCCGAAGATTCGTCTTGCAGTGAATCCCGAGCCGTGTTTCCAATTCACGGCAACGGGACAAACGGCTTAGGGTGTGGAACAAATGAGCCAATGACCAATGACGAGTTTCTAAAGCATACTTAATGCGCAGTTCCCCGACGTATTCACTCTCATGATGGAACTAAACGCAGCCTCAATGAGCCCTTCTTGTTGCTGAACTGGAAGGTGCAGACATTCTTCTTGACATGCATGGTAGTGTGTCTGGGTCTTTCCTTTTTCGACGGTGGACCAGCGGATCATACACAGGCATGTCTGAGGGAGATAGTGAAATGGAGGAAGAAGGCAAAAGGCAAAGGTGTTGCCAAAGAGAGGGATGAATTAGTCGCTACGTTGGCCAGTTGGATGCAGGGGGAAGGGCCTAGCCGATAAACTAAGAGCTGAACTTCGTGACGAACAAGGGCGTCGTCACTCGCTACTGGACAATCTACACCTACGTCGTAGCTAGAGCTCAGACAAATGTGCGACTTCGGTGGATAGTCTCGCTCGGCTCGCTTACGCCTCAGCCCACGCTCGCCTACCGGTTGATGCTCAGATGGTGTAGAGTCCATCCGGTACGAATTCCGCTACTGCGCCAGATTTGCGCTCTTAAAGCAACGCAGTTCCAACAAATTGCATCACACCTTGCATGGAATGATCAAGCTCTCTGCTTTTTCAGACATTGATTGTTTAGATGGGATCTATAAAGGAACAAAGGTGGATCTTGTCCTCGTACGCAACGTCACACGCCTAGGGAGTGGTAACCGGATTTGAAAAGATTTATTACCCGATTGGGAAGTAAAAGGACTCGAGAGAGAAACCCGCTACTCGAAAGTGGAAAGACACATGTGGAAGATTCCAATGAACGTAGGGCTTCCTAATGCCCGCCTCTTCTTTGAAGAGTTTTATCTGCGACTTGTAGTGGATACGTAACGATCAGATTCCGTTCCCTACGAAACTGTAGGGAAGGTCTTCTATAACGGTTCGGTGGTATGCTCGTACGAGTTCACAGAGTGCACGACTCTGAACTTATTACAATTGAATTCGGTAGGGTGTCTTCACTTTAATTTGAAGCCTTGTCTGAACTGGCAGCAATGGGTGGTACCGTTGCTCTGTCCCTGAGGTGATGGACTGACTGACCTATGACGGTGGTCTTCCTGGCTGGGCCTACTAAACAAGATGCCGGACAACTTTGAGCTGGTGCGTACTTAGTATGATATACCCAAGGGCTATTATGTTTCAAGTCAGAAATGCGACAATCAATTGGTCTGCAGCATTGTCCGCTTGCGGTTGTAGCCCCTGCAGATTATGAATTAGAACAGACTTTTTCAACCATTGACGATTCAACATCCCGGAAACTCGTTTCTACAAAGAGCACAATCGCCCGCCATGAGCAACGTATTGAGGATCTGCTTCCGTTGACGATTGGACACCCCGGAAACTCGATTCTGCAAAGAGCACAATCACACGTCTTGAACCGCTTATAGAGAATCCCCTTTAGATCGTCCTGCGCGGAAGATCCGGATGCGGGCACCTTGCTGGTTGTGAAACTGCGGGACTTAACATGCATCCGGTTTTGATCCGATATGCCTGTGCTTGTTCTGCATGTGACGGAAGCTATGGTCACACAGCTCGGTGCGGAAAGATAACAAGGTTTTGAGGATCATCAATCGCCGTTCTGCTTGAAATTCTATGACCAGAATGCTGAAGGAACGTGAGGCTGTGAGGGATGGCGAGGGCTACAAGCAAGTCGAAGGGGATTTGTTCCTGATACAGATCATGTTGCCCAGGTCCGACGTCCGGCAAAATCAACCATTTTGCGTTTCCCCCTCATCCGCATGAGTACTACGTACTGACAGGTATTCAACTCGAAGTGGGTCCGAGAGCATGTGGTTGAGGATATGGGGTACCCAGTGCAGTATGCATGCATATCCCCGATGCATGCCCGGAAGCTGCTCATGAAGGTCCGAGCTTTTACCCACACACTCCGGCTACTACATAAGGCCCGAATTCCGCACCAGTACCACATCATCCGCATCAGCTTCATTCCCCACACCAGCGAACTCCTCCACTGCAGAGACAGCACCAGTCCTGCGGCGGAGGAGTGCGCATCGAGGCAAAGAAGATTATCCAACTTGGGCCGAAGCCGTACACACAATATGATCTTTTTCGACGGACTATATCTGCTCGAAGGGATCAGCTGGCGTTCCGTGTATAGAAGGTATCGGCAACTGTATCAGAATGTTCGGTAAACTCAGAAACCACATCTCTGCTGCCAATTCTTCTAGAGTGGCCCCTCTCACGGGTCACGGTAGAACCCTCGCTTCTGAGCCAACATTTCCGCGAGCCGACCCACGAGACGAAAGCTGTCACGCACTTCCCAACCCCATGGTCCATCCCGCCCTATTATGACACGCCGGAAACCCCCGCTCCAGTACAGAATACACGACCTAAGTATTTTGGTTCACAAGTTCAGGAAAATCACCAACGCTCGAGTTCAACTCAAATGACTACCTGCAGCACTACAAACGAGCTCAAACACGAAAAAGCCCATCGAAGCGACAGAGGGCAAAACAAAAACCAAAGCAAATTCCTCATCAACCGGTGTCGCTACACAATCAGGTACACCGATCGCAAAACACTGGGCCCGCTTCCTCGCTATCTTCCGCTCAACTACAACCACCAGCATGTGCTGCGAGAACTGCGAACAAACAAACCCAGCTTGCTGTGCAGAGGGAAACTCACATAGAACAGGATGGAACAAGGTTGCAGATAATGATCCAGTTCACAAGCTCCACCCTCTCGGTCCCGCTCTCAGTCTCAGGCTGGGCGTGAACCCCCTTTCGCCCCACCAACTCGGCTTGCCTACTCGACCAAGTCATGGCTTGAGATGTTCTTAAGGTCCGCCCGCCTTCAAGGAAGGCTCGTTTGGCCTCCGAGGACGGTAGAAAATTGGTAGGCGTCCAGAGACAAGAGCTGGCGGCAAACGAAGCGGCGCTCAAGAAACGACCATCGCTCATCTCATCCCAGGCGAAGAGGATTCAAAGTCTTTGGCAGGCATTCTCAGCCTCAGAGTCAACAGGAGGCTCGCACTAACAGCCCCAGTCCCCCTATCCGACAAGGAGTTGAAGAGGCAAGCCAAGAAGTAGAGGAGAAAGTAGGCGAGGAAGGCTAAGAAGGCCATGAAGAGGAAGAACTTGGAGAGTGAGGAGGGGGAGGAGAGGGAGCAGGAGGGAGGGAAGCGGGGAGCGCCGCTTCGTTTGCCGCCAGCTCTTGTCTCTGGACGCCTACCAATTTTCTACCATCCTTGGAGGCCAAACGATGAAGGATGATCCACATCGGATCCCTTGTACCGTATACAGCCGATGGAGTGTTGTCCCAACCTCCGAGGAACAGCCAACCCGTTCTCTCCGATCAGCACGTCTGGCAAGCTCTATCCGCCCACCCATGCTATCCATGGCCTTTTGGCTCTGAGCAGGAGTTCGTCACAGCCGGAATCGGATTCAAACAAGGAAAATATCCCTCCAGATCAGACATTAACAAGATCTCCCAAGATTCGACTACACCGCCAGACGACATGAAATAACCCACGGCCTTTCACTCACTCGTGCCGTTTCCCCTCAAACCACGAGCGAATGCGTCCCGTTCCAGCTACCCACGCCTGGTCGTGAGGAAGGCGTGTTTCAGAGACCCAACATGACATGCGAAGTACAACCACTGTCTACCCTCGAGGCCATCTGCTTCACCAGTCACTCGAAAGGCTCACTCATACTTTTATAACACTAGCTCGAGAGACGATTCAGAAAACCAGCTTACCCATCCGAACAGCTCTCTGGGGGCTCTTCTCCCACGCGCCGGACTCGCCTTGCTGTTTTTACGTCAACCACACATCATAATCCGTTACTTAAGGTCGCACTTCGCCACGACCTTACAACGGCCCCTGACGCTCAGGCGATTGAGATTCAAGCACATGACATTGGGATATCAGAAGCAGATAACTGGGGATTCCCTTACTAATCCACCAGTTGTCTGCCTCTGATATCCCATCCCACAAGACTTATATACAAGCATGGCTGCATGGCAGTGGTGTCGAGGTGTCTCCAGACAAATGGTTGCACATCAGTTGCTCCGGTTGCACACGCTTCCAAAGCCCCGAAGGCGTTGTTCTGGCCATGGAACCCTTACATCGAATCCGATCCAGGCATACCGTGAGTCCAGGGATGCCACATGGTATGAACACCGACATGGCGCAAAGATGTACCGCCCTGTGTTCAACAAGGTAGCTGTTTCTTAACTTTCTCATCACGGGTTGAATCTCAGCTTTCCCCCAACAAGGACATCACGTCTGACCTTCCTCTGTGATGCGCATGGTGTTCCATGTGGTCACTGCGCAGATCTATGCAGGAGCTGCGTAATCGCACCTTCTCTCAGCCAACTCGAGGTCTCAGAAGCCGATCAAGCCTTTGTTGATCCCTCGGGTTCCGAACCTTTCGTGCCCTGACATTAGGTTAAACTAAGCTTTAACCCGGCCGACGCGACCTGCTATCACCCCCACGCCTTGAGATCATGAGGATATCCCTCGAATTCCTGCTCGCGTTAGAACTAAACGTGTGGTTCCAGATACGTACGCAGGTGAAGAGGGAGGGTCGATTGTACAGCACAGCATGAAAGATAATAGTCTGAGACAGTCTGGTGCATCAACGAAGCCGAAATACGTTTCTGTCTTGGAAATGCCTGGTCGACTGGCGAGGATGTTACAGGGAATAGGTGGTAAAGAGGGATTATGCTCCATATGAGGAAGATGATGGCTCCGATTTGAGGCAGTTTGTGGTACCAGATGATGTTGGCAGTCATTTGGATGGGCAAGATGATGCGCAATTGGAGAGCGATTATGATGGAGATGCGGATGGTGTTGAAGAGCAGTCCGATCACAAGCCCGCAATCGAACGCCAAACCGATCACACCCCCATCCAGACGACTCGCACCTTTTAGGTTGAGAGAAGGTGCTACTCAAACAGCAAGAAGGGACGTTGCAACTTCTGCAAAAAGCGTGGTCACTGGGAGGAGGATTGCAACATGTCTAGTCTCTACTGTTTTGGCAACTTTCATCGTGCAGAGCCTTCTGGCGGCGTCCGCAAACTGCTGATGAGACTCAACGAAACAGAATTAAATCACTGTTTACCCTGCTTCACCAAGCACTCGGAAGGAATTAATTCGAATTACTCACTCTACTACCCCTAACTTCGAGCCTTACTGTTTCCAAAACACTCTTACTCATGTTCACGAACCAATGGCCCCTAAGCTTCACAAGTCCGCCGCCTGCCGTGAACTCTCCGAGCAGGACACCCCCGCCCCAGGATAGCTACTATCAAACTGAAATTCGTCATGCGCAAGAATCGAGACAGTGCAACTATAAACTCCACCGCCGCAAAATCACCCCCATATCATGCTTGGATTTATTCGCAAGATTACCCAGCGCGCCAACCGAGCCCGGTATCGTGAACAAGGAGATCATGTATCAACGTCCGGACTTCATTTCAAAGAGGAACTTGAATACGCCGGTGTCGAAATCGACCATTGGAAATGGCGATGCACGCTCTGTTTCCGGGGATGCATTCAGCTAGTGCTAAATGTTGAGAAGGGCTCATCTAATCCTTGCACAAGGGATGATATTCAGGAAGGGTTCAACACCGCGTATCGTGTTGCTATGTTGAATGAGGATGGGAAGGAGTGTGATAGGTGTGTTTCGGATGCAAACTGTCCTTTTACTGGTTGTCCCTTTTTGAATGCTGATGATTCTCGTTGTGCCAACTGTGCTTGGAATGGCTAGAGCTGTGGATCTGAAATTATAGGGAGGATTTCTGTGGCCTTTGCAAGCCGATCCCTTACAAAACAGAGGCATAAATCAATCTGAACATGGCAGTGGGATGTTCAACACAAACTGCCACATACTTACAGACGAGCTCGAGGAACGCATCAAGAGTGGTGCCTTCACGGATTGTCGAAACACAGGCTACAAAGAATTTTACACCGTACCTACGGGATTCTTGCACAGGTTGGCAGACCAAACGGTTGGTCCTTTTCCCGTCTTGTGGACTTTGCCGGATTCTAACAGGATGCAGAAATACCTCGTTCTGGGCAACAAATGCGCTTCCGAAACTCTCACTCACGAATCTTAGACACCCCAAAAGGAAGTCGCGTCCTCGTCCGCAGGAAGTCCCCAGGCGCGCTTGCGGAACTCTCGAACCTCTCATGCATAGTAAAGCAGCGCATCCCCAAATTCAGTTACTAAGTCCGCCAAGGAGTTGAAGAGGGAAGCCAAGAAGAAGAGGAGAAAGGAGGCGAGGAAGGCTAGGAAAGCTATGGAGTTGGCTAAGAAGAGAAAAAGCCCCGAGGAAGAGGAGGGGAGGGGGGGGGGGGGAGGAGGGGAGAAAGAGGGTGAGGATGGAGTAGGAGAAGAAGCGAGAGTGGGAGTGGGATTAGAAAGCCGATCAGGCATTTAAAAGAAACCCGCGTCTTCGTCAACCGCACCTCCTGCTGGTCCCAAGCCAAAAAAAATACTCGAAAAAGTCGCCACGGCACCTCGACAATTGATTTGCCTACCCGGGCACCCACGGATTCCATGCATAGAAGGCAGGAAGGGATAAATGCTCTTTATGTCCACGAAGCGGTTATCCCTTCCCAGCACCTGACGACATCACGCCCGGATCAGCTGTGCGCCAG
The DNA here is from genome assembly GCA_003788565.2 of Ascobolus immersus RN42. Taxonomy (NCBI): domain Eukaryota; kingdom Fungi; phylum Ascomycota; class Pezizomycetes; order Pezizales; family Ascobolaceae; genus Ascobolus; species Ascobolus immersus. Next base: position 67,514 of record ML119837.1, read on the forward strand.
GAAGGGAGCGAAGTGCTCATTTTGCGTCCACAATCCCCTTTTGCCGTCTTGATACCCTAATTCTTGTCGGTCATAATCACCACCTTTTTGGATACCGACGTGGTGTTAACAAGATGGACGACCTGGTGGTTACCGACGTCTGTGTAGACTTGAGCATCCCGTTGGGGGATCACTACCACGGCTCTATTCTGTGGTTGGCTGTCGAAAGGCCATCCCTCAATCCACACAAAGACTCTTACAAACGAGTTGTCTTTTGCGGTGCGGCAAATCAACATGCCTGGAGTAAACTAAATGCATATGCATGCCTGAAAGCGTGAAGAAACGCATGTGGGAAAGGAAGCACTAAATAACACCCTCTTCACTGTTTTCCAACTTGTGAGAAACTACAGACTACTTATGGGGTTTTTTTCAAAAAGATGGGTGTGGAAGAATTTGGAACGTTAACTGTGCGGATTTGGGACAGCAGCGAGTTCTTCATGCTTCGAGGTTCAAATAAAGTTCCGTCTGAGACACACTATACTCTTTCTAAAGCGTCAGCTTTACCTCCTGACGGAGGCACCCCACAAATCTGGAGAGCGGACTTCGTTCATCAACACGATGCTGTGGGCGGAAGTTTCAATCACACAAAGACTCTTACAAACGAGTCGTCCTTTGCGACAGCGGCAGCCGGAAGGCATGCAAGAATGCATGTGGGAATGCACAATCACACATAGACTCTTACCTTTGCAGACAGCGGCAGCCTGAAGGCATGGAAGAATGCATGTGGGAATGCACAATCACACAAAGACTCTTAGTCTTCTTGTACAAGCACCTGGAACCTTACTATATTCTACGAGTTGTCAGTCAAGAATTCAAGATGGTTTCTCTCTGGGACTCACTAGCACGAACGTATGATGCCTTGCAGACAGCGGCAGAGCGGCAAATATTAACATGCGGTAGCGAACTGCTCGAACAAGCCTCAAGGCATGGAAAAATGCATTTGGGAATGCACAATATCGCAATCACACAAAGACTCTTACAACACGAGTCCTCTTGTGCAGTCACAGGCACCTAGAACCTTAACTCTGGAAGGTTGCAGGGCGGATTGCGTTCCATCTCTTGACAGGTTTCGACCCCGGCACAAACCTACTGTGCGGCGTGGTGATCGTGCCACGAGCCTGGGGGTTGAAATTTTGAGATATTTCCTTCATGAGCATACGATGGATGCTCAAAATTAGAATGGAGTTAGGAAGATGGGTCTGCATGGACTGTCTGGTCAATGTGGACTGCAAGTGGATTGAACGTTGCAGTTGACGAGTACGACCTAGAGTGGATTCACGAGCTGAAGTCTTTCAGATCTGTCAGGCATGCGATACCTTTCGAATTGAACGCCATTGCGAGCCCCTAAAACACCGATACAGCAATCGAACTGTTAGACAGGAGAGAACAACTGCGGATCTCCTTCGGACCGTGCTCATTTTACTGCTACACTGCATGCATTGTTTCTCGCCACAAGCATAAGATTCCCTTCAATGCGATAACGGGACTGAGTTTATCTGCCTTACCGACATTCCAGCAAGAACCGATGAGATCCTTCAGTGCGATAATGGCACTGAATTCAATTGCGGGGTTCCTGATGGGAATTCGGATGAAATGCAATGTGACAATGGAACAGAGTTCACGTTTGCTAGAATTACAAGACTTCACAAGGCGCTTACACGAACTCGAGTCGGACCTACATCGAAACGAGAAAAAGCCAGCCCCTTCCCGCGGAACAGTATCGGCAGGACGGAATATTGCGAGCTTATCCACCTTCTGCTAGTGGTTATAAAAGACATTTGGCGAGTCGAGTCGTTTGGCGTGCACAGAAAACGAGTACGGCCAAGCATGCCCACGACGAACGCTTACCTGATCAATCGCGGATGCCATTTGTGCGGTGAACTGCCGGGGTGACGGGTCAGGGCCGATAGGTTACCGGAAACACCGTTAATTGCCTCGGATACGTAACTTTAAAAACCCTTCGAAAATGGTTACAGCATCGAAGTACCCTGGTTGACATTGGCCAACCGCCGCGCGAATCCTCCTAAGCTGAGCACATAATTCTCTACAGTGTGAACTCCGTTCCTCAGATCCAAATGGAACTGCGGAAAGTAAAGACCAAGCCTATCGCCGCGATTTCGGGGAATAGTGCCTGTGAAGGCGAGGTTAAAGAGGTAGTACGCAAGTCCTGTTTGGGGAATTGCGCATCTCGCAACTCTAATACCCGATGGCGTATGTGTTGTATACTGCTGGGGGGACGAATCTGCTGTGATGCATCAACAACGACGATTCTGCGGTGGTAGCCCGGTGTATCCACGATGCAGATGTGGCGTTTTAGCACGTTGTTGACGCATTGGACGCGGTGCTGCTGTGCCTCTTTCCACACACCACGAAGCCCGGTGTATCCGATGATGCAGACGGCCCTGCTCAAGCGCGTTGTTAACGCATTGGACGAGTCGTTACTGCGCCGATTCTCACATACAATCGGAAAGATGGTATTTAGCAACTGTGTACACGGCCGTGTACGCGCCCGAGATGAACGTTCCACTAGTTGTTGCTTCTGCAAACAACAATCATCAAACGAGAGCGGCAGTGTCGTTATATTGCACACCTGGATTGCGCCTTTGCTTCTGCGAGTCTACTTTGCGCCATAGGGCGAGTTGCTCGGCTTGTAACTTATTTCTCCATTAACGTAACCCCATCTCCATCTCGCCATGAATTACTTGACCTTGGCAGTTGGGCGAAGCATTCTTGACGACGTGGAGATGAGGTAATGTTGACGGGGAAACGAGAAGCAGGGCCATCAGAGCGGGATGCCAGTGGGGGAGGGGTGTGCGTGCTTTTAGGGCCATTGATCGATACGTACTTAGTAAGTTGCTTGTGAAGCATGGTAGCGGGTACTTACTCAGGCACTTTGTAAGATAAGCGCTTAATCTTCGTTCTGTAGATTCCAGTTCTTTGTGTAGAATATTGGTTCCAAACATACGTTCTTGTTCAACAACGCGTTAGGGGTCTGCGCACGATTGCCGTTTCAACTTTGTCCGTGTAACGCAGACGTATTAGTTAATTAAGGAGCTCAATATACTCATTACGTAGTCAAACTGGTCTATTATTTTCGCGATTTTGAAGTTCCAGCAATGTTTCTTACTCGTTCTTGTTAACATCATGCATGGACTTTACCGTGCCCTGAAATCCAACCAAGAGTGAGGTACGTTTGATTTTGTTGAGAAATCCTCATGCATCGTGTTCGTTGTAAATCTCGCGTGTTATCTTGAAGACACTCCTTTTGGTTGCTTCCCCGTTTTTCGTTCCAACTACTTATATAACTCCTTGTGGAAGCTTTACTGTACTTACTTGGTTACTCGTACAATCGATCGCTGATTTGCATGGATCGGAGTCTGGGATTCGTACGTGAATGTGTGTTCCTGGGAAGTACTTGTTACAACTAATGTCTAAAGAAGCCTCGACTTTCGTCTTAGATCAATGGCTGTCTCGTATCCTTTTCGCGTGTAGCTTCGATATATGCAATTAGACGTCAATTTTGTTTGCATGAAAGATTACCGAGAAGGAGAAAGCTGCATATAGACAAGTGTAGCCGGGCCACGGAGCGACGTAGTTGATTGCGAACAGCAAGCCTCTCGTTATTTCAGTCGCGTTTCCCCAACCACGGTCCGGCTCACGGACGAAGAACAGAGGAGAACCGCCTATAGGCCTAGTTGAACGGCCTAGTTGAACGGCCTAGTTCAACGACCTAGTTCAAGCACGTATCTCGTTACAAACCCACACACAAACCTGGACCCTAGATGACGTGCCTATGCCTTTCTTAAATACAATGACTATTTAGAATCGTGTTTGCTGGTCTTCACCTTTCTGGCCTCTTTCAAAGTCTGAACAATACTTCTTTACTCGTATTCTTATCCTGTTTGTTGGGACTGTTCTTACAAGCTTTTCAGTCGTGGTTTGGTCATTTCGCACGTTATTCTGTTCATTTCTAGATCTTGAGATTTCAACATGCATTTTCTGCCCATTCGCGTGTGTTGCAACTTGAACCGTGCTTTATACTGACTTCTACTGTGTAGTTAATGTCTTCTGGTCTCATGCCGTATACGCGTACCACCCAAGTTGATCTTGCCTCTTTTGTTTGCTTCCCCGTCCGCGTCCTCACCTTGAAAACTCTGGAGTTGAAAAAGGTTTAATCATAGAAGAACGCCAAGCGCGTCTGTGTTTGATGTACTCGTACGCGTACGGCGTATTGTTGCAATTGCTTCATACTGATTTTGGTAAAAGAGATTGCTGACTCTTCACTCTGCTTACCCGTGGGATCCGTGCTGGCTCTAACGTTTGTGATTCGTGAGTGTGCGTTCTGTAGTTTTTAAGTTCCGTTGCGGTTTGCGTCCGAGTGATTCATAACTCTTATACGTACAAAACTTCCCGCAACGTTCTATATTCGAATCATAGAGTTAAGGTTGAGGACTGCGCTTGGTGTACGGAGTCATAACCACGTCTTGAAGCATCGACGCTCTATTCTGTACGCAATGCTTTCGTGTTGCATCCCACAGTCTCATTTCAGAACGAATGAGGTGGTACGTGGTGTTGTCTTTTATTTGCGCTTGATGTGTCTCGTGTGCCCATGTGAGCAGTGCCGATGCCACGGCTCATATGACTTGTTCTTGTTGATTCTAAATGTTTGTTTGTTCGTGGGTGATTAATCTCAATGTCGTTCCTGAACACAGCGTCAGACTCTGTCCATTCCCTTCTTGCGTATCATCCCCGTACTTAATTTCAATCAGCGTTTTTATAATTAATCATACTCGTACGTTAACATTCATCCTTCGTATTCGTTCGAACAATGCTGCGCTTCTCGTGTTGATTCCTCAGTTAATTCCTGGGGTTCGAGTTCTTGAAGTTCATTTAGAAGGGTCATACAGCACTAGGGTCGATCATACAAGAATTCCTAACTCGATGTACATAATTATAATCGTACCTGTGAATGTCACTCCGTTTCGCATTCGATTCCCAGAAACGTTTATTCGAAGCCATAAGATGGGTATAAAAGCTTGTAAGATGCTTTGATGTTGCTCGTACGTATGGAGTGTAGTATCTTATGATTATGGATCAAGATTGCTAAACTTTGCTCGTATCATCTTGTGTACCTTGCTTACGTAGCTCTGAAGAAGATCGAAGATGTCGGAGACGAAGCGTTTCTTGGACTTCCCTAGCTTGGGTTATTACCATGCTAAACATGAGAAAGCTGACGTATCGTCCTTCTCGTATTCGTATCTCGATTAATTCTACTCGTATTTTTGAGCTGATCCGGTTTCAACAATGCTTTCTTCCTCGTGCAGTTGTCGACGTCACATTTGGTACGCGGTGGTGCGCAATCAAAGCACCTGAAATGCAGCCTGACGTCCGATCTGCTCAATGCGGCTCGAATCCGTGTGCGGAATACCCACAAGAAGTTCCCTCTCTCTTAAGGATTAACAACGACTTTCATCGGCTTTTCCTGCGTATAGTAACGTCGCAATCGGTGCCATGATTACCGTCTATCAAGCTTGAATTTAAGTGCTGCCTCCTATCTGTCCTGAGATCCCTTTTTCCTTCAGAGTCCATCTCATATACTCTTATGCGTAGGTGGTATACTAACGGTGCCAGTGATTGTTACTTCTTCTTCTTTGGTAGAACGTACTAATATAATCCCGTCTTATTCTTCTTTTGCATCCCCGTTCATTGTCTTTTCGATGTCTCTTGATTTCAGTACGTGAAGAGTCGCTAGATCCGAGTGATACTGTAAGTATTTACTCGTGGAACCGTAGCAGGTAAGTAGTTTCTGTGATTGCCGGTGTAGTCGTGCGGAATCGTTAATACCTGCTGCAATCTGCGTCGGATTGATTCTAGTACTCGTATATTATTGTGAGCGTCCTACTATTTCCTCGTCAAGCGCCTTGTCCCCTGTTTTCACGCGATTGGCTTTGCGTTTTGGTATACGTAAGGTCGAGAAAGTTGCTTAAGGAGTACGTGACTTGCTCCGCCTGCGCTTCCAGGTCAATGGCTATCTCGTGTTTGGTCTGTGTTGATTATGCCATATGTGAAAGGACGTGAATGCCATTTGTATGCTCTGTAGATTCTAGTACTCGTACCAATATGTTGTGAAATGCCATGTTTTCTCGTTAATAGCTCCTTTAGCTTTGAACTACGCGTACGCTAGTTGCCATTGCACATTGCAAGGTGTACGTGTTAGACGCACGGTGGCTCTGAGGCTTGCGATCTTGCTCCGCCTGCGAATCTAGGTCGACCGCTTTCTCGTGTTTGTTCTGTTTTGTAGCAGCATACGTAACAGACCGTGGAAAATTGCTTGCTTTTGGTGTAGATTCCAGTACTCGTAGAAGGTTGTGGAATGCCATTCATCTTTTCTCGTCAGACGGCACGTTCCACACCTCGTTGGCCATCTATGGCGTGCGCGCGACTGTCTTTGCATCTTGGTACGTGTAACGGGGACGCAGTTGTTCAGGAATCCGTAATTTGGTCTCGAATTGTTTCTAGGTCAACAGCTCTCTCGTGCCGGCTTCAGACGTGTTCTTGCGTCTGGAAGAGAATGTTGACGTGAACGCCTCGTTCTCTATACTGTACTCGAGTACTCTTTCCCTCGATTTTCTCGTTCCTCATGTTTGACATACGCTCAGCAGTACTATACCGACTTCGTACGTCGCTCTAGATCCTTTCAAAGTTGAAGCCTTCAGAATCGTAACTGTTTGCTAGTCTTTCTTTGTACAATGTCGAATTTTCTTCCAAACTAGTCCAGTATTCTCATCGTATATGTGCTGAATATCCATCCCCATTTTCCGTCCAGTATGGATGGCGTTCTAGTTGCCTGGGGGTTCTTTTGCTTAGAAGTACTAGAAACGTATCGATATCGCTGTACGTACTGTGCGTGGCATATAGATACTCCTCGTGCGTAGTGACGGTGCAAGATACTGGCCCTTCTTTGTTATTTCCACCGTGACGTGCTGTCCTGGGCTTGCGTTTTCTCTTTTGGTTTGCTTCCCCATTTTGATTCTGGTACGTACAGCAACGTTGTGAAACTGTTGCAAAGTATGATTACTCGTACAATGATACGTTTTCTTCCCGAATCTTGATCGGGGTCTGGGATTGTGTATACGTGAGCGTGTGTTCTTGGGAAGTAGTCTAGGTTGAGTCAGGAACCCATGGCTTGTGTCGCTGTCGGTTCTACGTCGATCAATGGCTGCCCTATGTTGCTTGCATGAAAGGGTGACATACAGTGACGAGCCCTAAATAGGCGGGTTCGCCGTAGGTGTCGCTCATCCCGGTTAATTATGCTGTTATGTCCACGGAGATAGCTAACGAAGGACGGAAGAGAATGACCAACTCCTTAGTCTCCGGCGATGAATCATGAAAGACAACCCAGATTCAATGCCCTCGAACTCTCGTGGATTGACACCCAAGAAATCATCACAACAATGAGAACCTCACTGGCACCCAACACACAAAGATGTGATAACAGAATACATTCGCCGTACTCATCAATGATCTTAACTTTTTACCGTCCCAGCTACGAAATAAACCCAGTACATCGAGCTAATAGCCCATACTAAGAAATATCCAACCAACGACAACGATAACAGCTAGAATGAGCGAATATACACAAGCTAAACCATAGTAAAGACAATAACAAAGAACGAACGACGAAGGTAAGCCCATAGAAAAAAAGCAAAGATAACCGCAAATGATAACCGTTAATCTTCACTATATGTCCCGTCCGATGCCCTACGCAACCCTGCGTTTCTTATTGCCGATATCCAAATGCTGTGCAGTCACGTCATTATCCCACGCTTCCTCTTCTTCCTCTTCCTCGGCATTTTCAATCGGAGGATCGACAGCTTCGTCCACCACGGGAGTCGATTGGTCTCCTTCAGCGTTTTGAGTCTGTGGATGGACGGCTCCCTCTGTCTCGGCATCTTCAATTGGAGGAACGACAGCTACCTCATCCACGAGGGTCGATTGGTCTCCTTCAAAGTGTTGAGTCTGTGGTTGCACGGCTCCCTCTGTCTCGGCATCTTCAATCGGAAGATCGACAGCTTCATTCACCACGGGAGTCGATTGCTGTCCTTCAGGGTGTTGAGTCTCTGGATGCACGGCTTCCTCCTCCTCGAAAGTCTTAACCTCTGCCTCGGCATTTTCAGTTGGAGGATCGACAGCTTCATCCTCCATAGGAGTCGATTGCTCTCCTTCACCGTGTTGAGTCTCTGAATGCACGGCTTCCTTCTCGGCAGCCTCATCCTCCTTGGAAAGCGATTCGTCTGCCTCGACGTGTTCAGGCTCTGGACCAACAGCCTTATTCTCCGTGGAAGTCAATTCGTCTGCCTCGGCCTGTTGAGTCTCTAGGTCCACAGCCTCACCCTCCTTGGTAGTCGATTCGTCTGCCTCGGCCTGTTGAGCCTCTGGGTCCACATCTTCAGCTTCCTCGGAGGTGGGTTGCTTTCTGTCGGAGCGTTCAGGATCTGGGTCCAAATCTTCATCCTCATCGGAAGACGATTCCCCTTCATCCTCATCGGAAGACGATTCCTCTTCATCCTCATCGGAAGACGATTCCTCTTCCACAAGTTGATTCGCCGTGTCAAAATCCATCTGCTCCTCAGAGGCCAATTCCAGTTTAATCTCCTTTTCCGAATTCTCGTCGTCCTCGATTTCCGTACTATCTTCACGCCGATCCTCGTCCTCCTCGTCGTCCTCGTCCTCCTCGCCTTCCGTTCCGGCAACGGAATCAAACTCCAAGTCAGGCCCACCCTCTCCATTCCCCAGCGGATCGGCCATCAGTTCCCACTTCATTAATGACACACACTCTGCAGCACCTGGATTTCCCAGCTTGCTCTGAAGCTCATGGACGTGTTTGAAGAACGTGCGCACCCTATCCCCCCAATTTCCGAACTCTATCGTCTGCCCGATATCATCAACATACGAACCCTCGACCCAATCCTTCGAGCCCAATTTCCAGCGATATAGGAGAAAGTCTTCATCCCGACTCGATAGCGTAACAGGCACGCCATTCACCTTCCAGATTATCCATGCCCATGGTACCTTGTTTTTCACGCCATCGAAAAGCCCGGGATAGCGGTGGTGTTTGTCGAGCATGTATCTGAGGTAGTGCGGCAGGCTCACTTTCTTCGTGAAAAAGTTCATCAGGAAAGCCTGGACCCCGAGCCGGAATGGACGCTCGATTTCAAAGTGGAGGTAATCGATGCTGTCCGCGTCGAGGGGTATATTGCGCCTGGCAAAGTCGGCAATGAGGAATTCGAGATATGCGGGGTCGTATTTCCCGAGGAAGCCGAGGAAATCATCATGGTCGTCGAAACATGGGAGAGGTTCGGTCGTCGGTGAGACGGCGTTTTGGTGATGGTCGGTATTGTCGGCATTGTTGAGGATGGGGCTTGCCGGTTCTGGGGTCGGAGAGAAGCCTGTGTGAGGGGAAGCGTTCGTGTGGTCTTGCAAGGGATGCGTTGGATTGAATATGTAAGGTGGAGATACCGGTCCGGACAAGGTAACCGGATTTGCGGAGGAGATGATCGATGTCTCTGCAGCTGGTACCGGGGTAGTTGGTGGGTGAGGCAGAGCCGACTGTTGTTCAACCTCAGGAGGAATCGTTGTTTCCGGTGCCGGTACCGAGGTAGCCGGTGAACGGGCAACTCCTGGCGTACCCACCGGTCGAGCTTCCTCAGAGACGGACGATGTTTCTGGAACCGGTACCGGAGTAGTTGGTGGGTGAGGCAGAGCCGACTGTTGTTCAACCTCAGGAGGAATCGTTGTTTCCGGTGCCGGTGAACGGGCAACTCCTGGCGTACCCACCGGTCGTCCCTCCTCCGAAGTAGTTGATGTCTCCAGAGCCGGTACCGGAGTAACTGGTAGCCTCACCGGTCGTCCCTCCTCCGAGGTAGCCGAAGTCTCCAGAGCCGGCACCGGAGTAGCTGGTCTCCTCATCGACCATGCTTCCTCAGACTCAATCCACATCTCCGGATCCAGCACCGGCGGCGTAGTCGTAAGCCGCAGTTCCGGGGAACGAGGTCCCTATCTATTCCAACCGTCAGCACATCCCACCGACACAGAGAGAGAAAGGAAAACTTACACCCATCTCCCCAGCCCAGCAAGCCCACTCCATCCTTTACCGAGAGCAAAACAACAGGTACCATCTTGTTGACGAGTATCTTCTCTTGACCTGCTCCTGCTGGAACTTCTTGAACGACTCGTTCGGGAGTTTGCTTTCATCAGAGGGACCTATCCATCATCAGTACAGCACGAAAAAGAGAAGAGAGGTACGAACCCGATCCGGTGGTGTAGTGACGAGGAATCGAGGTGCTTCGCTTCCCCTGCCCCTGGCGTGATTCGTTCCGTAGTTTGCTTCCATCAACGACATCTATCCACAACCACCGTTAGTGAAGGCATAAAAGACACCATCAGTACTCCTCCTCCAGAAACCAAAAAAGGCAGGGGTACGTACGTGTTCACGCGGTGTAGTGCCGAGTATATTTGGTATGAATAGTGATGAGCGTTCCATTTGATCCTCTATCTGTAACAAACAACGTCAGTATTCGTCTCGAGAACGGAGGAGTAAGGAGGACTTACTTGGTGTGGTGGCATCATGACGGATAAGTTGTAATCTGTAATGTTGGTATTGGTGGTGATGTTAAGTTGGTGATGTTGTGGTGGTAAGGATGATGTAGAGGAGAGAAAGATTCGGGGACGAAGAAAGGACGGGTGGGTGGATCGATGGGGGTGGATCGGATAAGATTTTTAGATCATCTTGGGGGGGGTGGGGGGGGGGGGCGTGATGAAAGGGGAAGCTGATGCCTTGAAGCTTAGGACGAATCCCAAGCAGGAAGGCAAGGGCTCAGTGACGACCGACAGGTCAATTGTGGTAATCTTTGCCCGAATAGAATGTTGAGGAGAGGAGTTGGAGGCGAAGGACCAATCGGATAAGATCGCGCTATGTTCTTGGCGGAGCCGGAGGGCAGCCTTCCAAAATGGGAAGCGGATGCCGTAAAGCTGAGGACGAGTCCCAAGCCGGAAGGCAAGAGCTCACTGTGGGCCGACGCCAACCGGAGAAGTGAGGAGATTCCGCTGAAATACAACCAGACACAAAGGACCAGCCAAAAACCATTTTGATTGCCCTTCCATACAAATTAGCACGATTTCTTTCAATTCCAGTGTCGTTTGAAGTAAGATCACCTCTATCATGACATTGATTTGCAAGCAGGAAAGTAAATGCTCACCGACAACCACCCACCGCCCAGCCGGAATCAAGCCACAATCGAGCAGAACTTCAAACACCAACCCCAAACCACTCCCAGATGGTATTTTCCAAAGCTTTAAAATCCAAATAATCTTGAATACAATTAGCGCTATGTCCCCAATTTACAATAAAATACAATACAAACCAATCTCACCTCCCTCACCGCCCTTCCCTTCTCCATACCACCGTCACTTCGGCACAACCACACCCCCCACCTCAACAACATCATCCCCACTCCAATCTCCCCTAGTCCCACTATTCCCCCCATAAAGCACCTCCCACCTCTCCGTATCCAGCCTACAGATCCACACCCCCCTATCCTCCATCGTCGGCGTCCCAATCAACTCCTCAAGCTCCTTCTCCGCCTGCGCAGCCCGCCACTCCTCCATCCGTTTCCGGGCATCTTCGTCACGCTTGCGCATTTGGTTGTAGATCATTGTCGAGGCGCGGACTGGACGGTTTGGCGCGGAGTTGGGGTGCAGGTGCGAGAGGTAGGAGGTGCGGTAGTGGATCTCGCGCTCTGCGGCTTCGGCGTCGATTTCGCGTTTGACGAAGCGGGCTTCTTGGGAGGACATTTTTGGGAAGGCGGGGGTTGAGGGTTCGGGTTTTATTGGGGGTTCTTCGGGTTTGATGGGAGGGTTTTCGGGTTTTATTTCGGGAGGCGGTTTTGGTGCCGCTTGTTGGGCTGGTATTGGCGCTTGCTGTAGTTGTTGAGGTGCCTGCTGAGGAGGCCTCTGATTGTGAGCCATCGGCCTGGCTAATGATGGATCTTGCGCAAGAGGAGGATGGTTGCTTCTCGTCGGCCTCATTGGTGCTGCAGGAGCCGCCATTCGTGCTGGCGAAGGTGGTGGTGGCATCAATTTTCTTGCTTCTTCAGCTCGGACTGCAGCCAAGGGTGCCTGTCCTTTGGTAGCGTTGCCTGGTATTGTTGAAAGTGGTCCTGGTGGAGGCTGTGGCCCGTTCGACGTGGGATAACCCTTCGCTGGTGAGGGAGGAGCCTGTACCGTCCTTGAACGATCAGGAGGAACAGCGTAACCGGCTTCTTGTCGCTCACGTTGTTCCCCCTCATCCAACCTCTGCCGTTTCCCTGGACTAGGCCCATCCTGCCGTTCACTCCCATGCTGCCCACCCTGGCCTTCTCCTGATCGAATCATCGCAATCTTGCCCGCCAGCCCAGCATCTTCCTTGTTCATCGCCACCGGCGAAGCCCTCTGATGCGGCTTAAAAGGCGTTCCGTACCGATACCGATTCGGCGCAACCGGAGCCATTGGTCGTCTCTGCATCCTACTAACAATCGGAGAATCATGGTTGGCAGCCTGCATAGCCCTTACCGTCCCCGGCGATGGAAGAATCGTGTTTGCGACCGAAATATCCTTCATCGGCGTCGTTGCTGCCGCCATCGTCGTGCCCGGTGGTCCCTGTTCTACTCTAGGCGGTGGATAGCGGACGTTGTTCTGGACGGGGTGTTGTCTTGTCGGCTCTTTCGGAGCCGTTGGGCTTGTTGCTGGCGTATTCGGAGAACCACCTCCTCTCCCTCCTGGTGTCGAGAAGTCGGTCGAGTCGGCGAAAGTGCTAGCGGTCAAGTCGGCCTCGTCCAGCATCTCCTGGTCAAACTCGTCGAGGTAGGCGGCGAGGGCGGGGTCGTCGAGGGCGTCGATGCCGTCGCTGAGGAGGATCTCGTCGGAGGTTGTGCCGATGTCGGGGGGGTCGTCTTGGAGGGAGGCCATGAGGTATTCCAGCTCGTCGTCCGAGGTGTTGAGCAGGTCGTCGAATTCATCTTTGGGTGTTGTTGGGGCGGACATGCAGCTGGAAGAGAGAGAGCAGTTAGCTTTTGGAGCGGTGAACGAGGAAGATGAGGGCTTGCTCAATGGGAGCTTACAGAAGCGATAGGAAAGACGGAGCGCTGAAGAGGTGGTGGCCTCGGTTCGGGGGAAACTGGCGGAAAACGAGGGGTTGTTGTCGTTATCGAGGCGCTCAAGGTTCTTCCTTCGGCTGCCTGATTCGTTGAAGCAATAATGATGAAGATGGGAGAAAAGCAAAGCCGAAGCGATAGAGATGCTGGCGATAGTTTGTGCGAAGAGTTGGTGATGGTGTTGAGTTGAGGAAGGCCTTGTTGTGGGAAGACGCGACCGACTCGATGACGCTAGAAAAGCTCGTGTCCAGCCGCGCGGTCTCACGTGCTGGAGCTTGGCGGTCCTCGACATCCAAACGTCGGTTGGAGGAGGTTTGGAGATGATTTGGAGCCGTACCGTAAGACAGGGCGTCGGGCATTTTGTGGTATCTGCACCCAGCGAGGTGCTACCATTCATCTTCGCCCCTGATGATACTTTTCATTCCGCAGACGCTATAACCGAATGGTGTCCCGTGCTTTGTGAAGTCCACGTGATTGTAATGCAACCTTCCGTCTTTGAATTCTCCGAGCGAGAAAAGCACTTTATCCCAAACAACCTTCAGGTCAGGAAGGAGTGTAGTGCGACACACGGCAAACATGGTGGAAATAAATGAATCAGGTATAACCTTCCGGTGCGCTCTAGCATTGCAGCCTTCTAACCAAGCCCCAGCTTCCATACTGAGCTCCGGCTTTTCATACTGCCCCAAAGCCGGGTCAGCAAACAGCTCCCTTTGCCCGGCCTCCCCCCCCCCCCCCACGTCCGCAAAACCCTCCCACCTCCACCCCCAGCGCCACTTCCCCGTCCTCGAAGATGGCGACTGCAACCGCGACTTCGACATCAACTTCAACGAGTTTATCCAAGTGCCACTCGAATTCATCCTCGGACCAACCCCACCGCAAGACACAGCAGACGCCAGCTTCTCCGCCCACGAGCTGAGGAAGGGGCACATGACGATGCTTGTCGAGGGAACCCTCGGGTGGACCTCCAACGACGTCGGCTCGGTCCTCAAGTTCTCCGGCTACCTCGTCCGTCAATACCCCCCGGGATATTCACCAACCCCTACTACTACCCAGGAGTGCCGCCCAGTATATGAACTCCCGCTTCCCTACTACCGACATGCGCCTCATGAGCTTCCCGACTCCCAGCCATCACCATTCCACCCGCCTCTCCAAACCTCGTACGTCGGTGCAGAGCCGGAATGGCTGGATCTCCGTGCGCTGCACTTGGTTCATATCGGCCGCCATCCCGCTGGCTATGTGAGTCCCCCCACCGCCTCCGAACTTCCTGCGGGGCTTGGGCGTGTTGTGCTAATCCCCGCGCGTCACGATAGATCCGCAAGTTTGACGTCGCGGCCCTAGAGGACGAGGAAATGGACCGGTTGGCCAAGTTTCGGAAAGAGACGGTTCTGGGATTGGCTCCCGTGCCGAGTTTGACGAGTGACGGTACGGAACTCCCCTCGCGTTGGTCAACGAGGTGCTTACTGACTCTGTGGGCAGAAAAGAGATGGATGATTGCGCCTACGGGGTATTGGAGTGGACCGGCGAGAACTCCGAATACGGCGGATGAAGTTGAGAATGAACGCAAGCTCGACATGATGTTTGAGTACGCTCGTGTTGACGATGCCACGAGGCGGAGGAGGCTGGAGGAGAGGGTTGCGGGGTGGGGGAGGGAGGTGTTTGCTGAGGATGGAGAGGGGATAGATAGTGAGGAGGTTCCGGAGCTGGATGAGTGGTTGGGTGAAGAGGAGAGAGGGAGGGAGAAGGAATATGCTTGTATGGCAATGTTTTGGCAGGAGAGAGGCCCAGTGTTTGGATATCTTGATTGGGTTGCTGGGATTATGGTTTGAGGTGGATGAGAATGTTGAGAATACAGGGGAACCGGGATCTTTCCGGTTGGATAGCTCAATGGTAGAGCCTCTCTGTACTCGTACATAGAAGAGTGTTGATGCGGTTGTCCAAGTGATGGGTGTTTATTGCAGGTTCAGCGATTAAAGTGGGCAGCTACTTCTTTCGGACTTCAGGCATCGACTCCAAGTGTGCTGGTAACATGCTGTGGTCCTGTGACAACATTCCTAAGCCTCTGTAGTTGCACATTCCTAGCCGAAAGCATCACTCTGGAAACTGCTGTGATAACGTATGCTTCAATGGAATCAAAGCAAAAATATATTGCAAAAGATCACAACCTTTCCGAGATAAAGAAAATCAATAGCAAATATCAAACGACACTCCTTCCGCCTCCCTCAACATCGAGCATCCCGAAACATAATAAAACCCTAGCAAGATCTCCAGCCCAAGCCAACTCTCCAGCCCAAGCAAATTCTCCAGCCCACAATCTCTCCAGCCTACACCCTCTCCAGACAATGATATCTCCAGCCCAAACAACCTCTCCAGCCCACCCAACCTATCCAGCCGAATCAACCTCTCCACCCGACCAACCTCCCCAACCAAACCACTCACCCTTCGCCGTTCACTGAGGATAGGGATCCACCAACCCCAACATATCGGTTCGGTACTTTCAGATGGGTGTGAGTTCACCGGCAACGATTTTGGCGGGTGGATGGTAAAGACGGTACTAGGATTTCGTTAGCATCAATGCGGACGATGTCTGAGGGATACTTCAATGGGGGATGGATAACTCACGTTTTGGCCACGGTACACCCCAGCAGTGACGATGTTCTCAACATCAACCCAGGAGAAGGATCATCCGACATAATGAGTCTTGAGTTCGGGCTTGAAGGTGGGGTGGATATGTTGGCCTTGGGCCGATTCGATGGGGATTCGGTATCGGCCATGTTCTGTCCTTCTGTTTCCAGGGCCTGATATCCAGCGAGTACGAACGAACGACAAACCCGTCAATTTCGTAGCAGGTGTCGTATTCGCTGAACGACGCCTTGAGCACGATGATGTTATGAAACCTCATTGGTCCTTGTCCTCCTGGTGGTGCTTGAGCGAGCGTTCCGGTTTGCGAGACCGAACCAGTAACCCCACCCATCTGCATGTGAGTTGTAGGTGCGCTCACGATTTCTCCCAGAAACAGAATCGGCCATCTTGCATTTTGGGTCCCGTCGGCATTGCATACTCCGTCTCTTGCTTGGGTCGATAGGGCCAAACCATACGAGCAATATCCATAGATACCGTGAGCTGAGGGATCGTTGCATCTGCGGCGGCGGCGGCGGCGTTACTCTGGCCTAAACCTTCGATTTAGCTTTTTCTCTCCACAGCTTCCGAAGGCTATGTATAAAACAAACGAAACTGTCCAGCTGGGCGCAAACAGACCCGCCCAGCCCATTGATTGTACCGTGGAAGCATGCTACAAGACCCATCGAGCAGAACCAAAGAGCAAACACGACCACAACAGCCCGAAAATCCATGCAAACACCGTCAAACATCCTCCGAATCAGAGCAAACGGCACCTCTCCGCACGACGACAATGAAGACGAGCGGAAAAGAACGAGAGAACCGGCAACGAGGGCAAAAGCAGTGATGCAAACAAACAAAATATAGCAAAAAAAGGAGGGAGGAGCGACTTACCCTGTGGCGCAGACATGATTCGACGTTCTTTTGCGGTTGTGAGTGGTCGGATGGGGAAAGGCTGAGAGGGAGGCTTCAGCTTTGTCGGCAGTGATGATCCTCAGGAATAGGATCGAGGGTGATGAAAGCGGGCTTGAGCTCTGGCGGTGATGATCCTCAGGAAGAGGATCGAGAGTGATGAAGGCGGCCTGGTCGTTGAAGTAGAAACGGATAGCAGGGGAGCGCGATGGTAACGCTTTCTTGAGTGAGATGGCGGCTCTGGCTTTGCAGATGGTGATAATGCGGGACGCGAATTGAGGCGAGAAGGATGCCTTGTCGTAGAGGAAGAAGCGTAAGGGAGGATAGGCAGGTGTCAGAATTATTCTTTGGGTATTGGTGAGGTTTGTGAGGTTTGTCGTTGGGTTGTCTGGGCTTTGGTGTCTTCGAGAGTCTCTTTTTGGCGGCGAAATTGACGGAGACGAAGAAAGGTTTGTGGTGCCTTTCTTCTCTTTTCAAATGTTGTTTGGGAAGGGAGAAAAAGAGTGTGTCAAACAAAGGGAAGGACTTTGCGGAATTTGGAAATCTTTCGACGTTCTTGGCAGTTCCGGGGAAGCTCCTGCGAATGCTTCCAAACAAAGAAGGCGATATCGCCCAGGCAACAACGAGATGCAAGGTAACAAGTACGACAGAGATTCGACTGATTGTCTTGAGGCTGCCCGGCTGGCTGAAGAAGTAGCAACATTTTGTTCCAGTGTTTGACCGGCTACCTGAGAGAGTAGCAAGCTAAACGAAATGCTTCCGAGCCAAAATACGGAAGCCTTCT
This sequence comes from Ascobolus immersus RN42, assembly GCA_003788565.2. NCBI lineage: Eukaryota > Fungi > Ascomycota > Pezizomycetes > Pezizales > Ascobolaceae > Ascobolus > Ascobolus immersus. Next base: position 85,055 of record ML119837.1, read on the forward strand.
CAGGCTCTTCTGCCTTCAACGAATTCACGAAGAGAAACGTACCCGGTTCTCACCGATACACAGGCCAGTCCCATGCCGATTCAAGATCTACTTTCTCTACCTCCTTCTCGCAAAATCAAAGAGGACTCCATGACCACACATCGTGCACCTCAATTCCCAAGACAACTTCCTCACATCAAACCAGAATTCGACATTTTAGTCCTTTCAACGCCAGCTGTCGTTCGCCTTCCACATTTGGCCGGTCATCGTAATTCCAGCCGAAGTTGATGCAAACTCCCATCGTCCCTCTTGTCTGAGCTCGATTGGGCAAAATCGCTTCTGACGTGGATCGAAGTGAGGGGATCTTATCAGTTTCGCTTATCGCGTTTCGCGAAAACGTTTATCCGAGTGAGAATCTTGGCAGGCCCGGTCAACGAGCAGGTGTTTGGTTTTGTTGGTTTTTCTGAATAGAACCGGTTAATTCGACGTCGATGATTCAGGTGGAATGAGATTTTTTTTCCCTGTCTTCTCTCTTTGTTACGAACACAAGCCAGTGAGTAATTTGCGCTCTTGATCCTGGAACTGGCCGTAATGGAATGTTCACAACGCAAGGAATGCAAAAGCAAATCGAAACGACCGCTTCTGGTGCCATTTCGACGGCAGGATGGAATGAAGTTGCGAACGGAGCAAGTAAATACAGCATCCACGCCCCTCCCCGAGCCTACAATACATAGAAACAAACCCCGATAAACAGCCTACAACCATCCACAATTCCTAACCCATCGTCTTCCAGCCCTGTTACTACACGAGTCCACCTCACACTTTCTCCGCCACCAAACCTCCATGCCAGTCCAAGTCCACAAACTCCGCTGCCCTCTCAGCCAGAAAGAATGCCTCAGAAGCCGCCTCCAGCTCCGGATCCAATCCTCCATCCACGAGCAAACCGCCATCCGCCTTCTGCACATTCCCTCCAGCCCGCCCATGCCTATGCCAACAGCCAGGAAAGACACCTCCAGACCAAGCGTTGACTCGCTCCTCCAGCTGCTTCCGTCTCGTCTTCTCGTCAACACTAGAGTATTCGAAAAAGTTGTCCAATTGTCTCTCCTTCTCGACCATATCGGCACTATCCAGCGTCCTTGGTGAAGGGCGGACAGGGCGCTCGGGCGCAATCATCCAGCGCCTATCTACAATACGCCATCCCAGGTTAGCCGTTGCAGCAGTGAGGGTAGATGAATCTTACCAGAACTGGTCTCGGAGGGCACAGGCTCCAGACCAAGAAACGTCCGATCTCGGTAGGCGTCGAGCCGCTCAATCTCCTCCCACTCGACCGGTTTGACATCGTACTTCCGGATCTAAAGCGATGTCATGTTAGCTGTTGATCTAGGCCTGGCTACTCAATTTGCCATGGGGCACGGCACAGAGGAGAGCCACAGAGGAGAAGAAAAATGGAGGAAGGCTCACGAATCCCTTCGGCACACCAATCTCGACGCGGTACTGAGCCCGGATATCCAACCATTCCGGCTCGACACTGATGTACTTGGTTTGGAGTGGAGGCTGGAATAGGGACGTGGGGAGCTGGTAGCCGGGTTGAGAGCAGGGGAGTGGGATTTCGTAGGCTGGCCTTGGGCCGGTCGTTGGGGAGTCGGAGGGGGTGTAGCGCTGGATTCGGTAGCCGGAAAAGACGGCAATCTGTCGCCCATTGTCGCTATCCCAGCCGAGTGATCCTGCCAGAAGTAAGGTGTAGTACTGGATTGTTGGCCTCTGTATGCGGTCGCTGTCGGACTCCTCTCCTTCAAGCGCTCCTGTGACAAACTGTGTCGGGACTTGGACGATCTGGTTGAAGTTGAGGTGGTAATAAGGATTGCGTTTACGGCTGTTGATGAGTGGAAAGTGACGAAGGGGCAGCAGTTGAGTAGGGCGGACGACATCGGGAGAGGATGCGCTGATAGGCTTGTTTGTCGTCGTAGTTTCGAGTGGTTGACGGGAAGGCCCGTTTCTCGTCGCTGTTGCGTCGAATTTTGGATTCAAGTATCGCCCATAGCAAGCTGAGTTCATGACTACCGTGTGTCAGCATGTACCGGTCTCCACATACTTGCTGGGACCCAAATCTCGTACCTGTTGCTTCAGCCATGTTTGTTGGTTCCTCCTGGCGGGTGGTTGTTGTGGGTTTGTGGGATTGTTTGGCAGCAGTCTGTGCCCCCACCCGGAGAAATCCGTCACGGAAACCCGCGGGAAGCGCACGTGGTATTTCCTAAGGGAGATTAGCGCCGTTTGTAAAATCAAGCCCTCGATAGACTGGCATCGTGAAGACTGGGAATGAGGCTGCTGGCAAGATTCGGCAACAATGGGATAAAGAGAGCAAACTTTCAAGAACAAGGAATCAAGTTTGCAAGATTTCTTGATAGGAGATGATACAAACGCGACGGAGCAACCATTAAAATTCTAAAAAAAGCAAAAGATAATTCCCGAATCTCGATACTTGCCCATCTATTAATCTCGTTCAGATATTCCACCCCATCAATCACCACCGGAATTATCCACCCAACCCACCTCCCTATACCCCAAACTTCTCAACCCCGAACATCTTCACTCCACAGCAGCCCATGCACCACTACAACCCAAGGACTCGAGTTCTGTAATTTGCAATCCTTGCAGTCTCCTCACCATCTACAAAGGCATGAGGCGCGTATCGTCGAAACTGTGGATGGATTAGCTTAAACCGGATTGACTAGCTTGAATAGCGGAAAACTTACGCATTCACCTTCGTGGATCGTTACGTAGACATATCTCTTAATGTCCAACCAGGAATGCACGTTGCCAACGTAGGTGGTTGACAACCGGGGAGTGAAGCGTGGATGAATGAGTTGTCCATGCTCGGATGGCAGAGGGATTCTCGTTCCATAGACGCCCTGTGCCTTCATTCTCTCAACTTTCGTGTCGGTCGATTCTTCGTCTCTTCCGTAGGAACGGGCAACTAAGCCTTTGATGCCGTAGACATCCAGCTTCCCGTGCCAGCCACTGGACTCCACCAAAATATTGTGAAACTGCATATCTCGGTCGAGTCCATTCCACTCATCTTCCGGTACATCCTCGAATTCGTCGGCTGAGACTTCGGTCCCTCCCATTCTCGTTCGGTTGGTGGGTACACTGATAATTGTCCCCGGTTGTAATCTTATCACCGCCTCACTTTTCCTGCGGCCTTGCAAATCGTGAACATATACCCACGGTTCCGCGATCGAACTGGGGATGCGATATGCGCTTGGGTGATTGTTGTACTGGTTGCCGAAAGGCGATGCGAGGTCGAGGTCGATGATCCCTTGCCAGTAATTGACATTCCCTGTCCATTGTAATGTTAGCTTGCTGATCCATTCATAGGTCCGGATGAACGAAAGACAAAAAAAAAGGCATTCTCTGAGTGTTCAGCCCAGTCCGCTCATGGTAGCGACCGAGGCAAAGTGACAAAGTCAAGCAAACAATGACAGACACTCGCTCAATCGAGGCAGAAGCAAAGAGATTCCATCCCGAAAAGCGCCAAAGAGTGAAAAAAAGAACAAAAATACCACACGCAACCCAATTACCATGCAGGCACAGAAACAAAGGGGATGGCGACTCGCCAAACGCCAGAAAGAGGGGGAAAAAAGACCAGAAAACGAAGGGCAATCGTCGGATTCAGGCAAGCAAAGTACACTGAAAAGGCGGGAGGGGAAAGAAATACCTGGCGGCGAAGTCATGATGGAGTGTGGATGAGGTCGGGTTTGGTGGAGAGTGACGATGGGAAGGGGCGCGAGTGCTGTGAACTGCTTGATGGGAGTTCCTGGGCGTCGGACTTGGTGGAGTGGAGCGAGGACGTGGGGAGGGCGTGCTGGGTACAGGAGAGGAGCGAGGCGTTGACCGGGCGTGCTGGCGGTGATATCTCGAAGAGGGGGATGCGGATGAGTGGAAGGTCCGAGTCGTTTTGGATGATGGGAGGTAGAGGGAAACCTTGTCGTTGACCGCTTGGTGAGTGAGGAGGGGAGAATCAGTGAAGGTTTTTGGTTCCCTCACTTCCTTTCTCGAATGTTGTACGGGAGAGAAAGAAAAGACGGCGCCAAACAAAGAGAAGGACTTGATGCTGCGGAATTGGGAAATCTTTCGACCTTTTTGGAACTTCCGCGGAACATTTTTCGAATGTTTCCAAACAAAGAAAGCGGTATCGCCCAGGCAAAATATCAGCAACGAAACTCAGAGTAAAATGTCACCAGCATTAGGCTCGACTTTATCCGGCTTTGTTGCCCTGTTAGCAGTATGTCATTAATTTTTTTCTGCTGTTTGACTGGTATCTTGTTATGTGAGCAAGCTCGTTCGGATGCTTGCGAACCAAAGCTGTGGCAGGAATCATACAAAGAAGCTCCCCAACCACGTTTCCGTCACAGTCTTTTTAGATACCGCAGTATCATCTGCCATTCCACGAGTGCAAGGCAACTTCGGAAGTGCTCTCAAAGTAAACAGTAATGTCCATCCCTACCCACACCGCCCGCAGAGTCTTCAGACTCTTCTCCTCGAGAAAATTGTCCAAATTCTCCCATGATAGGCATCTATGCCCTCAGCCAATTCACAAACTCCAAATTCACCGCTTCTCATAGAAACATTGGCAAATCCAATGCCCCTCCCACTGTTTCCATATCCTCCCCGCCAAATGAACGTCATTTCGACGAGCAAACCACCTCCTCAATCACCTAGGCAACGATACACCCAAACCAAAATCGACAAAATGAAGAAATTTCTTCCATCAAACTTCAGCTTTCGATCGATTCCCATATTCTGATCTTTTATGGTGAAATCGATCGAGCTTGCCGTCCCTAGGCCCTCTTGTCTGATCTGGATCGGGCAATATCGCTTCTGGTGTGAATCGAAGTGTGTGGATCTAATCGCGCTCAGATTCAGCCCTATCGGGCTCATCTTGTCGCCGCCGCTTATCGATTGTCGCTAGAACGTTTATCCGAGAAAGACCTTTGAACGGCACAACCTCGATGGATCAACGAGCAGGCTGTTCTAGAGAAGATCATTTCGGTATTAGTATTTCAGTTTGGAAGCCGGCTTATTTTCATTCCATGCCTCTTCTCTGGGGTACGAACATTATGATCGCTTTTTATGGCTCCAGCCCTATCGTGCCAATCTTATCGCAGCTGCTCATCGCGCCCCGCGAGAATGTTTATCCGAGCGAGATCCAATATGTCTTTGGCGTGCCCAACGTCGTTCCAACCAAAGCACAGGGAACTGCCTGTAGGTCAACTAGCAGGGTGGATAAGATGTTAGAACATGCTAGCACATGAGTGGCATCATCAAGTACTTACCTTCATTAAGTACGTAAGTTGGCTCAGTCAGGCTTGGCCGGTGATCGATGTGATATTGTGCTGCCTGACTGTGTTCAGTTGTCGTACTCGTGTGAGTTTGCATGCTGAGGTTTGCTCGCAGTTCCACTCGGATAAACGTAAAGAGACACTAGGGCACCACTCATTTACGTGATGAGCCTTGACCTGGAAGTTTTATCGGCATGTTGAAGATATAGCAAGGAAGCGCGCTTAAGCTTAAGGGAAGTAGTTGTGGAGAAGTTAAAATAATCGATATCAACAATGTCGCGAGATGATGTAGGTATGCGTACGAAGAACCATAAGTCTTTAACGAAGTCACAAAATGAACAGGTCCGATTCAAACAGCAGTCAATATTGAAACTAAACACCGTCCTAATAGCTTAATAGCGCCTAAAGTACGTAAACAGCAAAACCTCAAGCAAGAATGCAGCACTATAGGCCGTTCACAGTCCATCAAGCCTCTCGAGCCATCACCTCCCTGTACCATTCGAGAACTTCGCTTCCGTAAGCAACGTGTCGGTCGAACTCCATGGTATCGATCGGGTCTTGTGGATCATGGAAGCAAACACACTCGTTTCAATACTCTTCCCCGTCTGCAGTTGTCCAACCGCTATAAATCCCGACATAGGTGTGCTGTATTCAGACGTGGCACAAACCACGGAAGAATGTGTTGCCCTTCCTCTGAAAACTGGACTTCGTGTGTCATATCCTCCCTCCCGAACCATCCCCATTACCACTTACAACGTGCGTATAACAAACCCGTTTATCCAGTCTAGTACTAGTTGTTTCGGCCGTTGTTGGAAATATGCCGTCGCTTGTCCTCGCTTGGGTGCCAATGCCCTCAACTACATAGAATGAGCTGGAAGTCAGCCAGGTGGAATACTCTCTCAAGTATATGTGGCATTAAGGATTCTAGTATAAGTATTGTACAGTTCCCTCTATGCTAGAGATCAATCACAACAAGATTACTGGCACTCATCCATCTGCTATTATATCTGTCCACCACAAACCTTTGTCCTGAACCAGCACTTCAAAATCAACAGATTAAGAGTCACAGGACTCTAC